>MU872295.1:4748-19100 GCA_036418205.1 Ostertagia ostertagi | reverse complement strand
GAATTTACGCCCCAAAGTAAAGAAAGTGGGTGGCCAAACATTTCAGCTCTTTTTAACTTCAGATAAGATCCAGATTTGCCGAAAAATTGTACGGCAAAATTCGATCCAAGACTGGCCCACTTTATAGGGAAAAAGTCTTAGGAAAAGTAAAGTAAAATTGAAGTCATAAGAGTCATTATAGGGTAGGGGGCGAGGCACCTTCAAAAAAGAAGTAAAGTAAAATCTTCCTACATTCCATTTTCCTAAACAACATCTAACGGCCGAGTGCTGATGCCTGAGGTGGACACAACGATAACCGTTGTAAAGCTGTGGAAGTGGTGTATGAGGGGGGAAAGTGAGGGCGTCACGGTAGAAAATTATGGTGAATGATATCTGCGTAATCAAACGGGAAAAAACGCGTGATAAATTGTATTTGGTGCACTCTTACCATTAGAGCAAGTAGTTAACTCAATTTCTACGGAGACAGAACTATAAAAAGCGCTATATATTGCTCAAACTCAGATATAGTAATTCGAGGGATAAATTCTATGGAGTTCTGGAAAAGAGTTAACCGTGAGGAGGAATAGATTTTCGCAAAAGGACTCCTGATCCAAGTGTTAGCAGTCGATGGTTCGATAGTAACGACCCATCCTCATCACCGTCCTTTTCAACAGCCAAAGTGGTAGGGAGCGGATAGGGAGGCGAAGTATAAACTTCAATTGAAACGGTGGAATTTCCCAGAAATTTCCAACCAAATTCCATTTTTTAATATATCACATATATCACAGGAACTGACCTTTTTCACTATGTGCGCCTCCCCCTGCCTGAAATTACAGAATTCGAGCTCCGAGCTTCCAATTCTTCACAGCTTCACAATTCCGAGCAATTCAAGAGGAGCACCTCAAAGTTCGCCAGATGCACTTTGACCCTGTTCGGAACAACTCGGCAACCCGGCTAGTTTTTGCATTCGCGGCAGCAAAATAATGGAAAAGTGTAGCCTTTTGAAATTATCCGGCGGGCGACAATTCCAAGAGGAGCACCTTAAAGTGGTGAGGTGACAATTCAGTGGAGTCACATGGTGTAAAACTTGAAATAAGCGGAAGTGGACAAGGCTCACAGTTTCGCACGCTATTTCGGAATATACATTGGAATAACAGACGTGGCAGGAAACATCCGTATAATCACATAACTGGAATGACAGCTTCCAGTTAGGAAAACAATTATTCTACTCGCTGAATAAATCTACCTTATGTAATAAATAAATCAGTTTGATGTAGGAGCAGTAATAGTTTTCAGGACTATTAAAAGTTTTGTGTATAATACTGCGCGAAAAGAGCAAAAAGCAAGTAGCAAGTGAGCTGCATGAATTTTCCAGTACGAGAGAAAGTCAGCGCAACTTTTAGGGAGGAAAAATGTAATATAATAGTAAAAAAGCTGTGGATAGGGTCAACTGCATGTTGTGAAGGTATCAAGATGGAGCTTGCCCATTGAAAGAGGGTGGAGACTGCATACGCAAGCGTACGCGTTGGAAAGCGTGAAGGCTCTTTTTGAAGGAGGTGCAGACAGAATGTGCAACGCTGCAGGAAACTCTTTCTGCGGAGAATTTTTCTGCAGTCGTAAAATATGCCTTAGATCTGTGGCCTCAAACTAACAGAATCTGGAAAGAATCACTTCATTATATAAACCACAACTTTGGTGTGTCGATTTGTCGGCATGTATCTCTGTGTGTCTGTGTGTATGTCGTTCTGCCCGTCCAGACCAACCGCTAACAGAACCGGGGAGCTCAAAGGCGTACTGTTCATGTTGATGTCATGATTATGATCACACGGCTATATAAACACAGATCGAGAAAACTCTGCCTAATTCTACATGGTGCTGCCGTGGCAAGAATAGCGGAGGGGAGGGCCAGGGGAGGCAGGGGATGGGCAGTAGGGTATAGGAAAGCCGGAGAAAATGCACTGCTTTTAGAATTAAAATTCAATCCGGTGTTAGGTATTATTGCAGCGTGATTATGATAATACCCCAACGGCAGTGTGAACACCAACTTACGATTACTACACTTTCAGTCATTTCATAAGGTGCTTCAGTGGGAAGGCAGTGAGGGGAGGGGAAGATAAGGTGAGCAGGAGGAACGTCACGCTTCGCAGGGCTTCGGTTGCCGGGGATCAATTTGATTAAAAGTATTATAGGGGTAATAGTAAGTGATGACAAATAACTGATCTTAAATATCCGGTGATCCTACCCTCTGACTGCCATTTAGCATGTACTGTGCATAATTATTTTTATTGGATTATTGTTGGTTAGCTTTTCGTGTGCATTACGGAACTTTATTCAGTAGCTTAACTTTTTCGACTGAGTCGTCACCACCAAAAGCCTGAGCATGGTTCAAGTATTAGAGTTACGCTATAATCAACTAAGCGCCTCACTCTAGCAGTTTCAACATCAGAAGCCTCTCACGATCAGAACAGTTCGAGAAATAATAGACATCTTCCGCCCGAAGGGTGAAGTCGTCGACAAGTTCATTTTTAACACTGTTATGATCTTCTAGAAGAGTTTCTGACACGGTGTCGGAACTGCTAGAAGTAATAAGGAGTTAGTGATGTACTGTGTGAGCAGAAATTATGTAATCAAAACACTAGAAGTGAACAATATCACTAGAACTGAATACCAGCGTAATGATATTTTGGAATCTGTTGCTTGTTGCATTGATTCAGGCCCTATGAAGAGAAAGGCGTGCTCAGTTGCGGTGGGACACTTCAAAAGGACGCCAAGTTTTTTATTGTGCTCTCTTCAGGGAATCAGACCCTTTTAGCGTTTTAAGTTTGTTATTGCTCCCAGGTGTGCCATGCAGAAAATCCAGCCGAATTCAGTGGGGGTTATCTGGGTGACGGTGGTTCGAAGACTATAGCTTGAAAAGTCCCTCTCTGCTCAATTTTAACTTAATGACGAAGAGCCTTAATCTGCTGGAGCGTCCGAACAATACACTCAATAGCTTTTTTACATGGCAGCCGGACATTGAAATTGCCCAACTGATCTTTCACACCGATTTTTTTCATTTTTGCGGTACGAAAGTCGCAAGAACAAAATTTTGCACTCAATTTCCTTTGATGGAAAGTGTTGACTTGACATCTAATTCTTTTTCACCTTCGTTGGTCCCCAAACTAGTGATGCGTTCAACCATCACCCATGGGACTTCTTTCTTGCGTTGAGCACTCGCTAGATGCAGTGTGATAGAACCCCTTACCGGTTTAACTTGAAGACTTGCACATGGTGATGTAGTTGCTTCCTTGTGCCCTAATTTATTTATTTGTTTATTTACAGGTCAATCATAACAGTGAGAAATCATGGATAAATGAACCCGGGATGGCACAAGATTGATTGACTCAGGCTTCAATTTAGTTTTTGTGGATAAGGAAAAAAAGCTAAGTGCTGCAATACACGTGAACGAGAGGTGGGGTGGACCGTTACCGACTGATAGCGAAGAAAACAAGTGGCAAAGGGGCGCTCGCAAAGTTGCTAACAAGCCCCGGAGATAATCCTACTGCCGAGGTTGCAGCGCAACAGGGGCGGGTGCAGGAGGGCACCTCTTTGATCTTAAACGAACGTACCCACCTGCTTTTACCGTTATGTCTGCTTGTGAAACGTGCGGTGCGTTTTGACATGGGCATTTCTCACTTATGACGGCTCGCCTTTGGCTAAGGCGACTGATACTGGTTAGAGATGGTATCCAGGATTGGATAGACTCTGGGGGTTCATAGAGTTTACGACTAAAAACACAGTCCTTTGAAAAGGAAAGTGAAGGTGGTCAGTGATGCAGGGATGAAGAGATAACCAAGAAAAACCTGTGCGTACCCTAGTCCGCCCTTAGAGGAGGAAGAGGCATCCTTTTCCCACTGGCTATATTTCCTCGTCACCAACCCCGACCTTATCGTGGAACCTACTTTGAGTATTTTTCTTTCATATCCTGACTTTTCTCCGTGACGACATCGCAGGAAATTTCTACCTCCAATGACTGACAATGGCAAAGTTATTTATTAAGCGAATAGAATGAATTATTATTCGAACGGATAGCTGTGATTTCAATTATTAGTTTATGCAATTGTTTTACTTACTGCAGTTGTTATCTACTGTAACGCGTGCGACTTTTTTTGATTTTCTGCAAGCCTGTTTATTATCGGTAATTTTTTAGCAGAAGGACTAGACAAAACAATCAACCTTATGAAGCTGCAGCTAGTCAACAAACTTAAAAATGAAGCATTCGACTTTTGGGATGCGTCACGCTTGCAATTTTCTATTTAAAATCATAGCGGCCTTTCTAGTCGATTTAGCCATGCAATGATATGCGGGGGCCAGCCGATGTACCCCGTAAGCATGGAAGGGTTGATTGGTCTCCCCTAGTAAGCAGTGCCACTTGCTACTACACCACTTCCGCCGGGGATATACTGTATGAAAATCCTTGTCATCGCTGATTGTTTTCGTGACATGAACAGCATTAGTGTGGACTTCTTATGGCACGAGCTATGAAAAAGAAAAAATTATGAAACACGATTCAAACTTCCCTGTCACAAATAATCGACAGGAAATTTGTGGGCAGTTGTAATTCAAAAACGAAGGAGTGCTGACCAAAATCGTTGCATTGTACAGATATTGAAGGACTTTTAGGCAAATGTTGTTAATCAAGGAACCAGCCATGAATCACAAATTAACTTGTAATTACGTCAACGCCAGAATACCAGGCATGTGTAATTGTTCAATTGTCCGTCCATAATATGACCTTTGTATGGTGGCAGTCCAGGAAAAAAGAAAAAAGAAAGAAAATGAAAACAGTCAGATTACTTAAAAGTGCTGATTTCAACGCTATGATTGAGGGGGAGCGGAGGAGGGGAGAACGAAAATAAGTTCGAATTTCGTTTCGCAGGTGTCTATAGACGGTAGCCAAATTTGAGGAAGATTACCCCTCGCCGTACATTAAGGTAGAGAGAAAAAAATTGAATGAACCTACCTTTATAAAGAGGAACAAGAAGCATAAACTTTTGTAAAAATGTCACATTCTGAATGAACTCTGTGATAAACATGGCAGTTATTGAGTTTATGGATTATTCAACAGCTGTGCGAATGCCCACGCAAGTAGTTAAAAGAACCTATGGACTAACGATTGCATTCGTGCAACTTACAGATTTTTAGAGGATGGACAATCATATTCACTAGTAAAATTTTGTTGTTCTACTCCATTTTCTTATGATGTTTTTTTCCAGTTCTGTTGTTACGTGGTCCTTGGCACATGTATTGTGTGTTATTTTTCATACTTTTGACATTCAAATAAAATATATAAACAAATAAAATGTTATTATCCTACTATATATAATTCGCTAAGTATGTCTGTCTGTGTGTGTGTGTGTGTCTGTCTGTACGTACGTCCGTCTGTCACGAAATTCATAGCGCGCTTCGCTGCAGGCATGGAACGCTGTATTTTGAGTATGGTGTAGGGGGTGGGACGGCAACATATTTGGTGGGGTTTATAAAGTGATACCGACTGATAAGATCTGATAAGAGGCGCCAAAACGCCAATTTCATGATATTCATAGCGCGTGTCCCAGCAGTGGTGGGGCGTTGGTTCCAAGAAGTGATGTACAGCGTGGGACGGGAACATATTCGGGGGTACAGGAGTGATGAGGACGTATAATTTTGATAAGAGGCCAAACCCGCAAATTTCGGCGAAATCATACGCGTGTCTCAGCAGTGGTGGTGCCGGTTGGTCCCAGATAGTGAGTAGAGCGTGGGACGTTAACATGTCCGTGGGTACATGGGAAGTGATAAAGAGGCATAATTACACGTGGTATTCGTGAAACATATTAGATCGCTTAAATCGTGGTCTAGTCCCTCGCATTTCACTTCAGTATCATCTCACATTGCGTTGTTGTCATCAACATAAAATACCGTTCGACCGCTAATTCCCAAAATCCCTAAGAATGTATGATGGATGTTTAGCGATATACGATAATGGGTATTTCTATTGCAAAATCATTGGCATCAATATTATTCGACCGCTAAATCATCCTGACATCCAATGCATGGTGGTTGTTTACAGACACCACTTTAGCTCCGCACTCCACCGCGCGTATCAGACGGTTGGTTAAAAATGGGCATTCTGTAGAAGGCCAGCTAACGCATTTCACGAAGCAAGTTATTGTTTAGCGGCGGAACCTAACGCTCCGCCGGCTGGCCAGCTTTACGGAGCCCTTCCGTGTCATGCACGCGGTAGTGTGCGGAGCTAAACTGGTTATTATTAACACGTTGACGACATCGCGTGTTTTGGCATTTTGCACCGCGTGGGACAGGAGCGATTTTGCGAGCGCGCCGTCCTCACCTTACTTCCGCTTATTTTTTGTTTAAAATGCACAACAACTTGAATCTCATAGAATTATTTCGGCAAGGATGAAAGCATAAAGGTTAATATATAAATAGCAGTAGATTTTTGTTTAGAAGAACGCATAATGACCACGAAGAAGCAAAAAACATCACGAATGAAGTTAAAAGCATTTATGCCTAAGTTCTTCCATCAAATACAAGATATATTGAAGCTCACAGAGTTTTGTGTTAACTGCTACCAATACAATACATTTTATATTCAGTTCCAAGAGAATACAAAGAAAATGGGGGAATGAACAGAACTGAGGAACTTGTAGAAGTTAGAAAAGCTCTACCAAAGTAAAGAATACTCAACCTTCCGGTCAACCACAGCGTTTCTTGTCACGCTGTGATGTGTTCTAAAACATAAATGCAATAAATCATAAAAGAAGCAGAGGATATAGGTAAATAAATGTCCAGTTGAAATCTTCATAGCCTCTATCATGTTCGTGCTTATATTTTAAGTCGTTTCAGCGAGCACTCAGTAAGACCTACATGATGTGTGTCTGTATAATTTGGATCTATTAACTAGTTGTTTCTTAGTATATATCAACATGTCTATAAGCTAATTTCCATTTATGCTGTCTGATTACTTCATGTGGATTGCGCTATACTTGATACGACAGAAATATTCGCTGTTGAATCTCTTCTCATAAGGAGTTTAGAAATGCCGTCATATTACATATTTTTGGATGGATTTCATAGGCTTCTATTTTGATGTCCAAGTCTAGATAGTAGATAGTTATATCTCGGATGAACCCACTATATTCCTAGGTATTTGTAAATTCAAATTGTAAAGTGTTTGCACATATTGCTTAAGCTTTCATAAAATAAACTTGGATTTCTGAATAATGTGTGTTAAGTATGTCATCTGTATGTCTTAAATGGTTTAGCTTAAAATAGCTACTCTTTTAATGTTCAAGAGAGTATACATACACCATGCAGCCACGCACGCTGCAGCGCGCTCATTCTGCTGTTGGCGTTTTCGAAATGGGCGCCAACCACGACCATCCCCCTCCCCTTCCGCATGAGTCACCCCCATCACCTTAGCCTAACGCTCGCAAACGCGGTTCTCCCAAAGCGCGCACTCCCGCACCTTAAGCCGATGACAGACTTCGCGAATCGCGCAGATCGCTAGTTGCGAATCGCGCGAATCGCAAAGTCTAACAACGGCCTTACGCTCCCAACCCTGACTCTCTTCCGTCCCATGCTCTCTTGCACCGTCTGGCGCTTGCTCTCTCGCACTGCACTGCTCCCCGAAGAGCATAGCCCGCGTCCCACTTCGCACTGCGTGCTACCTAGCGACATACAAACACACAGACACACATATATACAGAGATACTTAGCCACTTATAGTTAGTAAGTAGAGAGCAGCACAAACCCTGCCTAGCAGAGCACTAAAGTTGCTGGTTGAAAAGGCTGCTTCGAGACGGAGAGGGACATGAAAAGTTGAAAATACCCGTTATCGAATGACTGTTTTCGTGGTCATGTACAGTCTTATGTAGGCTTACATCTTGTTACATGGGATATAGAGAACGAAAATTTTTCTCGACTCAAGCTCACCCGTGGCACAGCTAATCAAGTGGAAAATTTATAGACTGTCACATTTAAAATAATCAGATAAGAGCAAAAACAATATAATTATATCATTATTATTTATTATTGTAATTCCACAGATATTGAAATAAGGGGGTTTTAGGGTCAACATTTTTAATCAAGAAACCAGCCATGGATTACAAATTAACTTATAATTACATCACCACCAAGCCGGAGTGCCACAAAAGTGCACTTGCTCAGTTGTTCTCCACAATATGCCCTTTGTAATGTGGCGGTCCGCGGTTATGTTACAGCGAATGGCGCTGCTAGCTATGACATGCACATCAAGGGTTGGTCTTGGGTAAATGCTAGTGGATCAATATGTGAATGCATAGCTAGAGAGAGTATAAAACCTCTTGAAGATGCCTCCATTCTGAGAGAAGTTACGAGCAGGGAAACTGTACATTTATTTCAACCTAACGGCTAAGAGCATCCAAACTCCTGCAAAACCGCATTCGACCTGTTGTACAAGTATAAAGTAAGTGTATTGAGTTGTCCCATAATTCCTGTCCGATTTTTGATCAAATTCAAATTTCTTCAAGTCGAATTAGTGTCATTGCGAAATATGTTGGTATGTCAAAGAGTGCATCTAGACCGTTAGCCAGGACATTTTGGAAGGTCAAACCCGCATCGGAATAACTGAGTAGAAGTCGAAATAGATCAATGACAATAACGAACGATTATGCTTTATGATCCTCAAATAGACGCTGTTGCAAGGAGGACACTAGAGAAGATCAGCGCTGTGTTTGGCTCAGTCTCTGCTACTGATCGGTCACTGAGCTAGAGGTTCGGTCGCAATGGCAAAGACAATACGAGCTGTGAAAATCAGCCTCATCCTGGGCCTCCACTCACTTTCGATGAGGACCCCTTGCGCCATGGATTGGAAGTGCACACGGACGCTACTACCAGGGTATTGTAGCAGACACCTGGGCGCAGCCGATGCACCAGCACACGCCATCAGGATGGAAGTGGGTGCAGCAGAATGAAGACTTGATGGAAACCATATGCACCGACCAGCCATGACCGAGAAGCAGGTCTGACCCTCTGGGGGAATTTCATTCTGTGACCTCAATAGCAGAGCTTCCCTAGTTGTCACTAGTGGGGATGAGTCATGAGTTCACTACGACAACAACACGCAGCACGCCTGATGGCTACCTCGCAGCCAGGGCTCACCAGCTCAACCAAAAGCCCAAACTCCATGGTCAGAGAATACTGCTTTTGATTTGTTGGATTACGTGGGATATCCGTTTTCACACTTCTGATTTGTTGGATTACGTGGGATGACCGTTTTCACACTTGTTTTGCTATATGCGGACAAGTATTGTGAATGCCATCGTGGAACAGCTCCCGGGTTGGCCGCAGTGGGAGAGAACCGTCCTAAACGTCCCAAAATCCCCTTTCTCCGAATAGACGCCCGACCTCACATTGCAAAGATAACTCGCTACGTTCTGAGGGAAACTGGCTGGACCACGATACCATGTCCATCGTATAGCCCTGGCATCACTCCATCGGGCTATCCCCTTCACAGTGCCTTGAGGCAGCAGCGGCGAGAGAAAAAGTCACTAAATACAACCACTCCAAAAACGACCTTGCTGAATTCTTCAGCTCATAGCTTCACCCATTCTAGGAGGAAAGCATCCAAAGGTTCCCTGGTGAATGGATGCATATCGTGATTATGATAATGGTTATATTTTTGATCAATTGGTTTTAGAGGAAGATAAAACTCGATGAGAAGAAAGTGTCGAAATTCGGACAGGAATTATGGGACAAGCCATCAGAATGAGGTGCACGGGTCGACGAAGATGAGTCAAACCTTGAGAAAAAGTTATCAAATCGATAAGGTGACCTCTTGGTTTCAAAGGCAGCGATGCGAAGTGGACCACAAGTGGAGGAAAAGGAAAAAAACGTCAAAAATACGGAAAATACGGACCTATTTGTTCTGTGCCGCGGAGGAGCCTAAGACAGCAAGATTATAACGTGATTCGCGGGGAGGGAAAGAACTTCGATTTGAGAGAGAGCGCCATTGGTCAGCGTTATGGCACAACTAAGACATGAAATGCTGTCCGCTTTACAAATCTTTCTTAGCGTAGGAGAATCCAAGCCCAACCGTCACAATGACGCACTTATGGGCACAAAAGTGGTGCGAACATTGTAGTGGTGATTCTAGCAGCTTTATCCGTGAAAGAGTTTTCTGCAGTGAGGCTGAGCCGACCACTGTCTCAAAGCCATCTAGGGCGTCGGAAGAGCTTCCCTTCCCAACTCGCCAGCATTTCTAGACGCCAGTCTGTTCGCCCTTTATACAATCTATACCTCTAAAATTACGAACTGAGAAAGACGTGTGATGATTGAAGAAAGTAGATAGAATAAAAGCGGCCGTGAAGCGAGAATAATAGATACTGTAGCATTTATCTTTTCTTGATGAAATAATCACAATGGTGAAGCATCAATTTTTTCTGGTAAATGGGTTCAATGGCAGAGAAAAGTGCAGCTTCCAAAGCCTTAAGCAATGGAAATCATTGGAGAGAAGCGATGTTATTGTACCTAACACTAGCATTGACACAAAAATCCAACAAGACTCAACAACATAAAATCAATGAGAACCTAATAGAGTGATTTGGAGAACCTAGCCGGTAGGAGAAAGCAGGTGATGAAACAAGTAGTACTTCATAAGATGAGTAGGCGACATCGACAAGCATGTCTTGATTATGAACGACATGATAACTCCAAAGAATAAATCAACTGCTCGACAACTAAATGTGTATGTACACGATACGAAAAGGAACCGAAGTGGATAACGCTCCTGCCAGTGACGATACGTTCACAGACCTCTCAGAGGCGGTGTCACTGCCAGTATCACATCACATGTCTAAAATGATCAATGCAAGATTCGTCAAGTAAGAAAATATTTGAGAATTGAAAGAACTCATCAACGAGATTTTCGCTGAGCACTCAGGAAAGGTGAAAGTAAAGTTTGGAGCAGAGGCACTCACTGTTATCTTATCCTTGGTACCAGAGAGTACTCCCACGAGGAATCGAACCACGGACCACTTCAGCATCCCTTTTTGTTATTTAGGGCCGTTTAGGAAAAAAGAACCATAGCTCTGTAGTCTCGCATATGCCCCTGTGTGATCAAGAAACCATTTTGAAAAAGCTAGGCGCTGGGACCTTTTTGGTAAAGCCCGTTCTTCATTTGACAAAGAATTTAGTTCCTCTTTGAGATGACTGAACGACGACAGTCGGCTCCTCTAAGAGACTGTGTGGCACCTTCCCAGACTTTGCCGCTCCTCCATTGTATTTTTTCAAAGATTCTTGTTGGCTGCTTGCCAGTTTGCCTTTCGTGGCAAATTTTTAAGGATGGCGTGCGCAGCGAGTGTGTACTAGACAATGGTTCACGGGCACGAGCGAAATGCGCAAATCAGAGAAGAGCGTGATAAGCAGGATTTTTATCACCAGATTTTCAACATACGGAGAAGCTCCTCTAGCTCCTCAAAACTCAAACTGGAATAAAATCAGAGGCTTGGCAATCCAATTAACGCGTTACCTGATCCTTTCGCTTTCGATGTCCTAGTAAAGCCAAAATTTTCCTGCGAATGTCACCGTTCAGAGCCAGCATCATCCACGCGTTGACGTATGAGAAGAAACAACTAATAATGGGAAATATAACTCTCATGGTGTAAATTGGACCGTCCTGAAACTGCTCGATTTTGATGTGCTTGAAAGAAAAGACCACGTTTATCTCTCACCACGTTGACGACGGTTTCGCTGGCTGTTTCTCTGACTTTTTTCTTTGAAATTTTCTGGCCGCGTGAATTTGACACGATATCACGTCACATGGGACACCTTTCTTTAGGGAACTGTTTATTTGTTCTACCTTGTGTGACATGTGTTATATATCGCGATTTCAGCATTTCTATCCTATTCTATAGGCGCCTCCAGGCAAGCGCGCCTAACCGTGGAGCGTGCCTTCAAATCGCGCGATAGAAATGCTGAAATCGCGATATATAACACATGTCAGGCAGGCGGACAAGTGTTGTTGTCGCACCCCTTTTGCCGCTTGAAAGTGCGCGACAAAGGCAAGCTCGTCCGACCCGCAACTCACACCTTCGTCCGCAAGCCCCACCCTCCGCTGTCGGTTGCCACGTGGCGCTGCTTGAAAAGCGCGGGCGCATTTGAGGCAGCGGTCCCATTGCGATCCAATGTCATTGGCACTGGAGCAACTAGAGTTAGGTTCGTGAAACTCGTCCAACGCGCCTCTTCTCTATCCCAAGGTGGAATGTGGCTGAAATAGGGGAGGTTTCTGTACGGGGCGTAATCGGTGGTTTCGTTTGCTTTCCTTCTCTTTTATAGACCACCTCCCACCTCTAGTATCATGACTGAACGCTTTTAGACACCTATTTTATCCCGAATCTTGCCTTTAAGAGCGTGTGAAGCGGGCTCAATCTAAGGCGCGAAGAGGAGGATACTCTCTCAGAATTAACTCTCAGGTAGCTCCAGCTCGTCGACTGATTGTTGGATTGTAATCGAACCTACATACGTATCCTACATCACTAACAGACTCGTGGATTCGGGAACAGAGTCAACCCTGCGTTGCGCAGTTCTCAACGGCCACGTTGCGCAGTTTCGCCCGATTAGACACGTTCTCTCGCGCGAACATTCACACTCGCATGCTCGAGCCGTCTGTGTCTCCGCCCATACAGCGTGCGTTGAGGATCTCTCAACGTGCCGTTGCGAACTGCGCAACGCAGGGTTGACTCTGTTCGGGAAGCAAATAAACGTTCACAGACGACGCAGAAGCTGTCACAATTTTGCAAGATCGAGGAACGTGCACATGATTAGTCTTTCATTTAAAGTGTTCTCACCCGTCACAGAAATTATCAACATGCATTACATTGCAGTGTTTGTTTCAGTCTAAGTACAAAAAGTTACTAACTAATAGCGGTTACTAATCTCATTTATCATTTATCAATTCATGCAATACTCGAGAAACTCGGTAACTCATTAACCAAATCTTCCTTTTAGACATCATGCGTTTTGTTATAATTGTTATAATGCCAAGCATGACGTACACAGTACATAAAGAAAGTACACAAGGAATTTCCTAAAAAGTTCAAAACAAACTTAAAGGCAGCGATTACGATAAAGAGGAGCGCATCGGGGAAGCATATGCACCACACGAATCAGTTACTTGGCTGCCAGGGAAGCGAGTGTGGCGCTTTCACGACGAAAGGTGCGCTGGTTGCTGAGCAGGACTTCGAAAGCACTCCGCCCCCAAAAGCGATCCGCCCACTAGTTTAGTTGGTGATTTGGACGAGCTGCGTTGCCAGCAGCGGCACAACTGGAGCACTCGATTAAAGCGTGGTTTGGCATGGTGCCACCAAACGCGTTGCGTGAACTCGTTCATACGTCCGCTTTCTGAGCTGTTACCTGTTCATGAGTGAAAACCAACGGCAAAAAAGTGGGTCCCGTTCTTTTAAACAAGGACACCATATCACACGGTCCCGCGCGATCATGAAGAACTTGGCAAAAAGCGTGTTCTTGGCATGGGATCACTTCCACGCTTGCTGGAACGCTTGCTTCCATTTGCCAAAAACCCTTATTTTATTTCATTATTTCACCTACAAACATAGGTCTTTTTTTGTGCTATTTCGGCGACGACCACTAGCAAAGCTTGGAAGGTTCTCTGTCTTGGCCTTCCGCATACCTTACTAGGAGCGGATAAAAACGCTGACATATGTATACAACTGATACTGCCGCAGACCGAAGCACATCAAACACTACCACGACCCTTCATGGAAATGGGATGCTTGGCCTATTTTTGAATGGACTAATCAACGGGTTAATTTTCTTCTTACCAACCACCTATTTTAGTCTAACAGGGAGATCTTCCAAGATATGCCCAGCATTTTCGAAACGGTTTTTTGCATGATATAGAATTACGGCATGGAACACAGAACTGTGGTTCATTTTTCCTGAGCGACCCTCTGAATACATACCAAAAAAGGAGCGAAGAAAAATTTCTTAAGGAACTGCCGTTCTTAACTTTCTTCACCAGTTTTTTAGCCAAAGTCTACGTATAAAGGTTGCTGATGGTCCTAATTATAGATATGACATAAGTTGTTTACGCTGACGCTATTTTTCGCGAATTTTGAAACGCCAACACAAAATGCAAAAATTTGTCACTGCGAGGATTCGAACCACGGACCACTTCACCCCTTTTTTGGTATTCAGAGGGCCGCTCAGGAAAAATGAACTACAGTTCTGTGTTCCATGCATGTACCCCTATATCATGCAAAAACCGTTTTCGAGAAAGCTGGGCATTTCCTGAAAGACCTTCCTCGTAAGTACTCCAGATGGTGGATGATAACGAGT
>MU872294.1:0-17686 GCA_036418205.1 Ostertagia ostertagi | reverse complement strand
TAAAGGATGATTCCATAGGAAAGATTGAAAAAAATAAAAAAAAATGTGATAAGAAAAAGGAACAACGATGGGTAGCAAACGCTCATGTATGGCGGCGAATGATTTCAAGATGAGCCCAGGTTCCAAACCAAGCTATGCTTGACTGATTAATTGCAAAGGAATCGGCTCACATGGAAAGTTCCTTCACGTTATGCGCATACGTCGTGATCTTTCAGCCCAACAACCGAAGGAGCCTAGTCGTGGAACAAACAAGGACCACATCTGTGGCCGACTGTCGCGTTGTGCCATTTGAGAAATTTTACAACCTCCACTTTGGGGCTCCGACACGACCAGCCTCGACCTCCGCCAGCAGCCTGGGATCGGTCTCTTCATTCGAACCCCTCTCACCGCTCCACATCACCAACCTTACCCCGTGCCGTTTCTATTGTATAACACTCTGCTCTGAGACCAGTCAACATACTCCAACTCCGACCTCAAGTTTTCCTAGAACTGCCGTCGAAAGAGAGAGGGGAAGACACACTGCTCACATAATGATTCAGTTCTCCCGATGACTTTAGGTGGGAGTATCAGCATGAAGAGCGGTATATGACTCAAAACGGCAGATTCACTAATTACGCTCACTTCATGCGTTTCCCGAGCTAATTGTAAAAAAAACTGATGAAGTTGTGGATGCCGAATTGACTAAAAAATGAAGAAAAAAGAAGGAAAGAAACCGTCGATGAAGCATAAAATTAAATTCCCCTTGATAAATGAAGGGCAGGGCCATACGAGTTGTACGAGATGCCTGCTCCAAAGCTCAACTAAACTTGCCCGTATTTGAATTAGCCGCTACGCCGTATGCCGTAATCCACGTTGCGTGTCATGGGGTGTGCGCTACGTAACTCGTCCAAATGCTAAGATTAGTCGCCAAATGCTGACTTTGTAAGACCCTAGCGCCATTGTCGCGCACTTTCGAGCCGCGACAACGGCACATCTGTGCTACTCGTGGGCTACTCTATCCCACCCACTGAATAGATTCTTCGACACGTCTTCTGCTGGGGATGTTGCTTTGATGACCCCCTTCACTACCACATGATCATCTCCTGCTTTTCGGTAATTCTGAAAGCTGCCAAAATGATTCTCATGTCCGGGTTTCATTTATAAGCCTATCAATATGCAAAATCGTTTTGGCAAAGCCCCCATATTCTCATCGAACTATCCATGACCACAAGAAATGAGCACATCTGGAGCAAAATAACTGGGAAATCAATAAGTTATCACACAATTCTTACCAAAATGGGGAAATTGCTGATGATACTGCACAGCACATTTGGCGCTTGCAACTAGCGGTCCAGATGGATTTAGCCGGTCGAAGAAAACCTATGGAAATCCATCAGCATCATACACAAAGAGCAGTAAGACTGATAGTGACCCACCTTTGCCGCAGAATGATCTCCACCACGAACGAGGCGAACCGTACAAAGGATGTTTCGCGCTTTTGGGAACACACGCTGACTGTCATACCTATAAGAACAGGTATACTCAAACATGGTAGAGGGAACCACTAATATATTAATTTATGAATATTCTTACTTCAAACTTAATGGATAAATGTAGAGCAGGTTGAAGAGCTGCGAATATGGCTCAGTAATTGGATCTCCAAAAGTTTGCAGTTCGAACAACGGTGGCACTGGACTGTCACTCGAGAGCTTCCAAGGTTTCAACGCGAAAAACGAAGGATTCACTCGAACTAGAACAAGAGAGAAATTCCATAAAGAAACAGAGGTTTCAGTAAACAGTACTTCTATCCAACATAATGTAAAAGAAACTCACACTGTAGTTCATCTTCTGAAGACAAAACATCGATTTTGACTGCCATTGAAGAGTTGGGCAAAACCGACTTGCCAGCTTTCTCCAACCTTATAAATGATAGATAGTAGTGTAAACAGAAATAAATGACAAGAAACAGTCAGATGAGATCCCAAATTTTCATACTGATGGTCACTGAGTGAAGAAAGAATTAACGAAAAACATCGAATTCACTTTGCAAAATCGTTGAGATATTTCTGAAGATCCTGGTCGACAAGTCTGTTGTTATCGCATCGAAATAACTGCATAGTGCTGAATCCTTTGGTAATTCGCGAATTTGATGACTCCTTAGTGATATTTTCTTCAAGTAATGGTCTGGAAAGAAACCGCTTGACCAATGCAGAAAAACGAAAATTATCTTATGTAACGAAAATGCCAACCTAGCTGCCCACGCGAATCGCTGCCTATACTTGGAAAGGCGAGCCGAAGAAGACTGAATCAGCTTTTGTAGCTTCACTGTAGCTTTAACGTCCCCACTTGATCTACAAATTCAGCAGTGACAAGCGATATTCATCAGCTTTAAATACAACAACTGAGCCTTCGGTTGGTATACGCTAATCGGAGACGTTTTTAGTATAAAACACATACTTCATGTATAAATCTCCTGAATAATCCAATGAAAGCATGCGATCGATACAGCAAACAAGCCAGAGATCTTTCGGTGCATTGCAAGTGGTAAACATCATCTAGAACGGCGCAATGTGAGTAAGGAGAAACGAAGAGTAATCGTTTTAGAAGTTTTGGGAGCTTTGCAAGTGCTGCCTTATGTCTACCGTCGCCTCGAGCCAGGAGCGAAATCCAAAAGCATTGTTAATCGCTTAAATAATCGACTTCGTATGTTTTCGCAAGCAGTTAAAAAGTACTGAAGCGCGCTAGAAAAAATGATGCGCATGTTATCCATAACGTCAAATTTTGAAATAATCAAAGCACAATCCTCTTTCGGTGCAGCGCCTCCTCGAAAAAAAAAGCACTTCTGTTATCAGCAATCATAGCAAAATGTTCAAAACATGTAGACCACATATACTTGATACGAACACAACGCGAAGCCAAATTTCCAGGTTATTTTAGCAACGGCATTAGTTACGCGATACATTTCGAGGTTAATAAGCGGTAGTAAAAAAAAACAATGTTTTACAGATTAACAAGTACTGTTATGAGAGTAAGTAAAAAAAAAGCTAAGAGAATGGAATGCTTTATAAAAAGGAATAAAACAAGAAAATGGAGCGAACCTGAGTAGCTGTTCTTGAAGTTAACTGAGCTCGACTAACACCAAAGGTTTTCGTGAAATCGTCTGAAACATGCACCTTCATTCATTTGCGAATTTGCCATGAGATGAGATGAGGCGTTAAAAAACATTGCAGCATAACCCTTAAATAAGCACCTTCTCCATTGGCGTCGACGGTTTCGTTTGTCTTCTCACTGCAGTCGAGTTGGAATTCCTCCGATACGCGCTTTCCTTGGGAAGCATCGAATACGAAATTTGTTACATAAAAGGGTTCGATCTGAAGTACAACAGCTTAGTTCAGAGCAACGAAACTAAGGAGCGCACTACTACGCATGAAAAAAACTATTACCTGCTGAGAAATACCGGGAGCAACCTCTAGCTTGAGGTCCAACTTTTTGAACTCGATTAGAAAGCGTATAATAGAAGTGTGAGAGTGTCTTCTAGTTGACGAATATGAAGAAAGTCCACCACTAATCACACTCAACGGTTCGCATACCGGCTTTTGTAATGGCTGAGTAACAAGATATTTATAAACTTTAGCAAACTGAGACATAAGTATCATAAATGAGATTCGAAAGAATGACCACTCACAAACAGATTAGAATATAATGAGAAAATGTTCTTCCTATCTACAATGGGAGGCTGAAGAGCCTTCGCAACTGCACGCTGACCCCTCCATATAAGAGATTCTTTACCTGAAATGTGAGAACTCTTCTGATCTTGCATTTGCTGAAACATTCTAGAGAAATGAACCTATTGCAAAACACCTACCAGAATCCGAACTACCTATACTTGACGAGTCTGGCTCGTTAGTGGTCTTACTAATCGAATCATCATGATGAGATCCCAATGACAGAGTATCGCCTGAACGCTATGACATTTCCCGAATAAGAGAGATGTCAGTGGTTTCGGAATACCTTTTGATACAAAAGATAGTGCACGCTGAAGAGCGAGAAACCAGTTCGAAAGATCCTCGTCCTCTTCAAAGGCCAACGTCAATGAACGCACTTCTGCCCGTTCTTTTGATGCCCGTGATGGTTTGATCTAAGAATGACTGCGAAATAAGATAGGTATAGAACAAGAAGCACGTGCACAAAAAGACCAAAAATGAAGTAAATAAGAGAACTTCTGTTTCAGTGAATTTGTGATATTTTTCCTGAAGAATTCAATCAGAAACAAAACACCGAAACCAAAATACTTAAAAACTTCTGTACCAAAGAATCAAGTCGAAAAAGTAGAAATCGCTCACCTCTAACACAGTCCTGCCCTTTCTCATGGAACGCAGCTGAGCAGACTGAACGAGCATTTGCGGTCGCTTCGGCAATGTATCTCGGGTTTTCCTGATATCCACAGCAACTTCTCCGGAGCCCAGCTGTTTCACCGTACAGTACCGCCGTTTAGCTGACTACAACACAGGATAATAAATCAGACTTACCAGCGTACATGGCATTAGACCTTACACTACCTTGAAATTGTCCAAAAGTCCTGTCTCACTTAACACCATCACAAAACCCTCCTTAATAACGTCAGACACGGAAGCGTTCTCCATTACCTGAATCTGGCCGATTGAATTACAAAACGATGAAAACCCTTAAATTTGTGTTCACTCAACCGCTCTTTCCTCCTCTGTGACCATATCACATTCGAACAGTAATGATGACAACATCTCGTCAGTTTCAACTGCTCTAAATCAATTGATATTATCAGCAAACGAGACTCCGTTTCTACACCGTAGACAAGAGCTATGGAAGGAGGAGTTCAAAAAGCTAGACCTCTCCCTACTTGCCACAGGCGACGGAAGGAGGTTCTGTTTAACCCAGCACCTACAGACAGTGATGGAGGTGAAATAAGCCAAGACGAACTAATCGCAGTGAGAAGAAGAATAAGAATCACAAGAATTTATGCTCCTTCGTGAATTCCATTGCAATAGGAAATTGAGTCTCAGCAATGTTTAGCGGTATAGAACGAAAAGACTAGGTTGATTCTGCTTCGATTCCTTTCCCAAGTGTGGCACTTTAAGGGAAAAATCCTAAGAAGCACTACGAGTATAAGCTCTCAGTACTTCAACAAGTGAAATCATGACCGTTGACAATAGAATGATTATGAGGATATGGACAAGACATTTTAAAACAATCTTTGCACAAAAATTGAAATCGAGAAAGAGTTGAACTTTGTAAGTCCACTACATTGTCATAAGCTTATCGGTGGTTAATAAACTAAAATAATAAGGAAAAGTTCGAAGAGACAGCGCACAAAAGGGAAGCTGAGCTGTGGCTTTTATGTGTATTGTGTTGTGACCTGCTGTTTTGTGACTTATTTACAAAATATCACACATGCTCTCCCTTGTTAACTGCTCAAAAGCTTTAGGACATTGCCGTTTTTGGCATGACTTCTCTTGTTAACAACAAATCCCCCACCTTACAAAATTAAACCCCAAAACTCACATATTCAGCTGTAAACCCGTTTTTAAAAGGAGGTTTCCTACTAATATTCTTACTGTTCGGGTGCGCGACAAGAGGCCCGTCGCGCGACAAGAAAGCCGAGTCAGCAGATGAGTGCAGTCGCAGCGCGTACTGTAGGATTTCGCGTCAAGTTAAATAGAATGTACCATTGTACGTCCTACATCGCACAGCACGCGCTGCGACTCGTCCGCTGACTCTGCCTTCTTGCCGCGCGACGGGCCTCCTGTCGGGTACCACCAGCTGTTCGACTGTTCAAACGCGAGAAATTAAGTATTAGCTGCCACTCATAAGCATGGCTACCACAATAAACTGAACAGAAAGCGATAATGACTGAAAACGAAGAAAACCCACTCGTCATTGACGCAGTCATAATCACCGGCAAATTTCGTGTAATTAAACGAAATACTGCGCTTTGGAGAAATGAAACTTTTCACGGCATCTCGAGTCAGAAGCCAAGTAGTGTCGGCAATATCCTTCTGGTTAACCATTGGAATGACAGTCTGAGACTCCGTGACTTCTACCAATTCCTGCAAACACTACTACTGATTCTAGAGTGGTGGCAAAACTGGAAACTGAATAACACAGACAAATATGTTTCGTGGAAAGATTATAAATACCTCCATGTCATCTCTAGGGAACATAAGCAATTCCCGTTGAGGATCATTCTCCAAGAGTATAGCCTTTTCAGTGATGAATTTCTCGTAATCCACAGGCTCAACGGGTGTGACTCGCCGCTGAAGAAGTCAGATTGCGAAACGCAAAAATTCTAAAAGTGTGCACAGAAAACCAACGCTGGTATTGCGTGCAGAAACCACACTTCGAACGGCCTCCCTCGCCTCTCGCGCAAGTCCTGGTCGACCAACACCGGCGGTAAATCTGCAAAGCATAACTACTACACGCGAGAAATGATAGGCAAACTGAAAACCGGGTCTCATCCAATATGAAAGGGGCATGTGGTGCGACTATTCATATCATCCTAGAGTATTATTCCTATCCCAGCAAAAATTGGAATTTCTGTAGGCGACAGCTAGTGTCGCACCACCGCCTCTCCCCTTAGTGGATAAAACCGCGAATGAAAAAGTGCTGAGCTGAAAAACAGCACCCCTGGGCTCTTGGGCGCAATGTTCCTGTAAAGAGGGGGGGGGGCAGCCTGCACGAAAGCCATTAGGACTAAGCCTTACAGAGAGCAACGAATTCCGAACAGAATTACGTACCTCGGAATCCCTTTTCTCCTCTAAGGCGTAGTCCTAGAACTGATAGTTTTCGTAAATCTGAAGCAATGTTACGGGCTGCCCCCCTCCGCGGAGCCACATCGCGCCCATTTTTACAATAAAAGAAAAAATGTTATCTGATGAGAAATTTCTGACTTCCGAAGAGGAAAAGCTCCCGATCTGCTGCCGGTTGTGCTGTCCCTGACGAGAGTTGAGGCACTAGATCCTCCCGAAATGTCAGAACGGCGATCATCTACGCTAGTACGAGCGGACATTAACGAACGCATTAGTAAAGAATCATAGTAGCATTGGACCCTGCAACAGAAGAGTTCTTCCTTTTGAAAATCGTTATTCCGAAAGAAAAACGCCTGATCACAAACGAAATACAGAACCATCAACCAAAAAACACAACAAATAAGAGAAACTTCAAAGGCATCTTCGCGTGTATTGGCGTCAAAGAAAAAATAGCTGTTGGATGCAGACGAAGTGAAGGATTTGACGGAATTGACTTTTGGAGCGCGGCTGCAATAGCGCGGCAATATTTTAGCCGATGAAGTTTTACAATGGATGTTAGGGCCGTGCTGCGGAATAACAACGGATCTGCTGAGCCAGATGGTCAAGCTATATGCGCTACACATGGGTCAAGTTTGGTTGGGAGAGGCACCGCGGCGCAAGTTCGTCCCAGCAACATTGATCCAATTTCCAGAGAGGGAGGAAAATGCGGGGTGGGTGACCACTTTGGTTGGGTAAGAAGAGGGTTAAGCGGGACCTAAAACATTTTTGATAGATGTTTTTGTCGTGGTTTTGAAGGCCTTGAGGGCTCTGTGTCACTGTGCCCCCCTCTCTTCCTCTAACTCCCAACTATTGCATGCTTGAGCCTACACATGTCGCCTTGCCTCTTGAGTTTAGTGCTAATTTTGTTAGACTGGTCCCAAATTTCATGGGGAGCTGAACAACAGAGTTCGCCGAGGGCTTGCAACGGTGGGCCACGACCATGGCTACGATCAGGGCCAAGCGTTCGTTGTCCAAAGATCAAACGAAGGGTGTCGTATTGGCCAGGGAAGGGGTCGGAGGATCAAGGTCAGTAACGGGGAATTTGAAGGTTCAATGCCCGTAGCGAGATCCAGAGTGAATAAGAACGAATGTACCACTTGCGCTAGGTGACCACGAGCGATACTCCAGAGTAGAAGATCCTACTGAAAGCTTCATATTCCAGTGAGCTCGAGTAGAGAGACCTTCAAAAGGATTGCGATGTTTCCCGACAAAATCGAAGTGGAAGGAAGTGCACGATGCGTGCAAATGATTCGATTCCTAGTACTGAATTCTGGGTGAAGGAGGCATCATTTCAAAAGGACTTCAAGGGAAGTCAGTACATTTGTTAGGCATTGTATAGGAGTACTTTCAATGGTTTGTACCTCCCCATTGTACCAGTTCTGAAGAAACTGATGGCGTTTGAAGGTTAAAAACACGCCTTTCTATACAGGCAGACAGGCCCAAAAATCATAGAGGAAAAAACGGAACATAAGGGTCTTTTTTCGGAAGGGTGATTTTTTCAAAAAAAGACTCCAGCACTTCGACCGGAAGCTCTAAACTCGTAATTTTAATCAAGCCTTACAGACTTACAGAAATGTTTGTGAAGAAAGATGCGAAACATTTCGAATATCTGAAAACCGGCGCGTTTTTTTTAAAAAATCAACATACAAACCTAAAAACTAACACGGAATGTTTTTCGAGTGAATTTCCTAAGGAGTCAAAATTCCCGTAGAAAGCTCTAATCTCGTAGTTTCTACTGGTCTGAATTATTCTGCAAGACGTTGGTTTGATGAATGCTGAATGCTGGCTAAGTCGCAAGTGCACAAAAAGGCGACAAATGTGCGATTTTAGAGGAATCAAGCGGAGGTTTGGGGAACGAAAAAAGGACTGGAAGTTCCCTGAAGTGCAGGATGTCCCATAGTTTTTGCAACAAACTTCGCCCGTCATTTTTATTGACAGTTACTGGATTTTTCTTTGACAATTGGCGCATCATTACTTTCCACGTATTCCTATGAATAGGTCTGTAAAACTTTATGGCTTTCATTTTTATGCTTTCTAATTCAGGGATGTCGTTCCACTTAAATAAAACAGCTGATTTCCTTCCCTGCACGCGGTGATTCATCTCCCGAAACGAATTACATTTTCTCTTGTAAGGTTGCCACTGGCGTCCACAATCTGCAGGGCACAGAAGAAAATGAGTCAAGCCGACACTCGTGCTACTGCGACGCTGCGTACGACTTCGGTTGATTCGATTCAAGAGAGCTGCGTGAAGAAACGAGTCGATCACATACAAACAAGAGAAAGATGCTAGAACTGCGAGTTCCTTGCACGACCATGTGGGACATTGTCTAACAAGAACTTGACTTGCATACTTACAGCGTGTTTCAAAAGTATAGGGGCAACCTGAAAACTGCTATTCTGGGTTGGGATGGAGTATCTATGAATTGGTATTAGTGGTTGTTGAGTTCAGCATGCAATGAAACCACAGTACACTGTACTTCAGGAAGCAATATGGGCTAGAAACATTTTTTTTTATAAGAAAGTTAAATGTCCCCTGTTTCAAAAGTATAGGGGCACGTGGGCGAGAGATCCGAAAAGAAAACTTTGCGCTTCCCACCAATCAGGGTCAAGCGTGCGTTGAGGAATCCTCGACACGTCACAGGGGGGGGGTCGTATTGGCCCGCTGGGAGGAAGAGATCGGGCCGGATTGATGCAGTAGGATCATCACCGTCGGAGGACAAACATCAAGGATCGAGTCAGGCCAGAGGATTTCCAATAACAATGTTATTCGCCCACATAAAATCTTCGTGATCAGAGGTGTCCGTAGCAATTCTTAGTTACTTCAGTGTTTTATCACCACACAAGTTAAAGAATCTGAAATTTGCACGTTTTCCAAGGGATATTTTATCTTTCAAGTGAGTCCTCGAATCTGAAGGGATGTGAAGCACACGGCGCATCCCAGAGTGGGCCCAGTTGTTGCGCGCGCTTCAACTACGGCTTTCTGAAGAAAGGATTTCAACTTGGAAAAAATCAAGAGTATCTGAAAGGGTCCGTGTGAAATTGCAGGGAGGAGTGCACCATTCAACAGGAAACGCAGTCTTCAGCTTCAAATTCATAAGCATGTAACCTTTAAAGATGAGATATGCTGAAAAATTTTACACTCCTTCGAAAGAGATGAGCACTAGGATTCCAAATCTGCTCCTATTTCAGTGTATGGTCGCCCCTGAAAGGAACTATATTAGTCGAAATAGTGCCTATGCAGCAAAAAAGTATGTACCTTTCGGCGGTACTCGGGCAAAATCCTCAACCATCGTCCTTTTCTTAAATACTTGAACTATCTTACCGTTTAGTGACGTTGTGAAAGAGGCAAATCTTTAGGATTTTATGATGAGATACAGGGTGCGCCAAAATTACGGAGACAGCACTTCCGCGCACTATTTGAACCACTATTCAAAGATGCTGTTTACTGCTGCGCTCATTTTGGTTTTGTTGTGTTGACCTGTTCATAATTATCTTGTTTGACCACCAATATGTATGATTGTTACGATGGCTGAGTGATTCTGCCGCTATTTCTAGATCACTGAACTTCAACTTTTTGAGAGTTTCCGGCACGCAAGAATTATCAGCGTTTTGGTTTTTACCTGGGTACCAATCATGGATCCACTAAACGCTCCAAGGAGTAAGGAACCGAATGCACTCATTCTGGATGGGAAGGCCGTGTTTCCGAGACGGCCACGAGCAATGTCAGCATGGTGCGCAACAGAATTTGGTGGCACTTCGCGCACTCGTTCCGCCGAATGTCACGAGAGATGGACATTAAGGAGATTACTTGAGAATTCCCAAGCAAATTGCCATCTTAAGATTTAAAAAACATTGTTTGATCTTTCATAAGGAAGGGATTTCCATAGGGCAAGGGTGGTGCTGAACTGGGTCAGAGCCAATTTTGTCGAATTCATCACTTTCAACGAGTTGGTCAGCATTTCAGATTCTATATAAATGGCTTACACTGTAGAATTGATTCTGCAAGCTGAAACTTGCATGGAACTTTACATTTTTGGGGATTATTTTGAAGAATTGCTTCAGAATACGTAGAACGGATTCTACGCACCTACCTTGCGTGCCACCGCCGATGGTTCCTCACTGCTTCTCAAGGCCCGTATAAGTGCCAACGAAGGAATTTCTGAGATTTGGCAGATGTTTACGATTCATTATTGAACAGTGAACGTTACTGCATTTTTGGCTTCCTGGAATTGTGGCGTGTTCATTCTAGGCGACTCGAAATCGCTGTCTCCGTAATTTTGGCGCACCCTGTATTAACTTTTGGCCTTGGTTTTATCACGTACGTGCTTGAGGAAATACAGTGGTGTGCAAAACTTAAAGGCAAATCCCGGGATTAGCCCGTCTAGTAGGAGGGATACCACGAGGGAAATTGTAAGGTCCGTACGTAACTGGATCACTCCAGCTTCGTCGCAAAAACTGCGCGGTTAGGGCGCTAATCCTTACGGGCCCGCAACCATCGACTCCCGTTCCAACGCTTCCCACCCACCGCGAGAGGTGGTGAGATCAGCGTGCATTGATGAGAGATCAGCGTGCTCTCTCAAACGACGTGCTCTCTCGCGTATTTTGTCTTCTTTGACCGCCCTTTCTCGCCATCGTACCACATCCGACCCTATTGAAGGTTAAGGCCTTAATTTCAGCGTTCCCAAAGATTTCTCTTGCTTTCCACTTTCAGGTCGTTCCGCAGCTAAGCTATCACTACAAAGCGCTGATAGCACCTGTTTAATCCCGGAGTTTGCCTTTAAGGACGAGATGGATAAATTGACATAACTTATTAACAATTCGATGGAATTGGATGAAACTGTGCAAGCGTACTGCTAAAAGCCTTACAGTCATGGACATGAACGTGGGCCTCATATACAGGGGTGGCCAAAAAAAAGAGACACTTGACTCCACATTTCAGACAGCATTAATCACACTTTGCTAGAATCAAATCGACTGCCCCCAACTCAGTATTGAAGAGCACATTCTAATCTATCTAAAGTTACATGACAGCCTTCTACACCGACGACATCAGAAGATTTTCCCACGGAAACATGGTTCACGGTACGAGCTCAACGAGGTCGTCGAGGTACCATAGACCATTACGACGTCCCTGAAACGCTGGTCAAAAGCGGTTTGCATAGTCACAGCTAATGTCTCTGGGAAGCTATTCAACAGTTAATCCATTGAAGAAATTATGTAGCAGCTTCAGGCCGGAGCGATTACGGTAAGCCTCGTTGAGCTCGACGGTGGCGGCAGATGACGTCATATTCTGAAGACGGCGGGGCAGTGAAGGAGGGCCTGCTTCTGTTTACGGGGGAACACCTAAGGAATATTTCGCCGTAAAACTTTCATTAACATCGGCACCCTGTGCGACGAAAAGTTCGATGATGTGCGCCATGGGCAAAGTGTCTCTTTTTTGGCCACCCCTGTACACAGCAGTCGGCTTCAGTATTGAGCCAAAAGGGAGTGGCCACGTAGAGCGAGGGGTTTGGTGGGAAAGGACAAGAGGGAGTGTACTGAGCAGGGAGAAGTTACTGTGGAATGTAGTGGTGTTCTTGATTACAGCAAGTCTCAGAGACAACAGAGGGTGACTTCACGCGAGGGAAGAACCCGGGAGAAACTGAGAAGGAAGATTTGTAACGAGGTCGGGCGTCGAGTTTGATGTTTGTCACCTTTGTGGTGTGTGATATTTGTTTCTGGCATAATGAGCCAATATGGATGTAGCACATGCTTGCCCCTGAAAGTGGTGGTAGATCACGATCAATTGCAACAGCAGGTGATTGCTATGTTTTGCAACAGGCAAGAATTGACCTACGCCAGTCACAGGCTGCAGTTGCAAAAACATGTATCCGGATTGTAAGGTACGTAATCCCAGGCTGAACAGTGGTACAGTGTGTATAGGATGGCTCTCTTTGACTCTACATATCTATATATCTTGTTCCTTCGAATTACTCTCTCTCTATTCGAAGGAAACAACTTGCTAGGCTTTTCGGCGGTGCCGGCGACAGAGCGACAGACCACCTTTATTGTTATCTAGTGTATGTGCTGCTGGTGTGATTTGTAAGCATCAAATTGTGTGAGTGTGTTATATTTACAAACCGGGATTTTGCCCGTTTACTTAGTAAGAGGATTCTCACGGGGGGGAAATTGCAAAGGTCCGCTACGTAACAGGTATTCGCTCCCAACTTCGGTTGCTGTGTTGTCAAAAAAAAACTGCGCGGTTAGGCGTCTATTCCTTATCGGGGCGCCGCAACCATCGTACGTCCCATCCAACGCATCTCACCCGCGCGAGAGGTTGGTGGTGTGAGAGTCGATGTGTCTGTGTCTATTTGATGAGAATCAGTTGGGGTACTCTCTCAGCGTGACGTAGCGCGTGCTGCGTTGATTGGTCTTCTTGTATTATCTCTTCTCACTTTGTGTGAAACTTTCTGCTATCGGTGGGTGTTTATGGTTCGGGGGGGGGGCCACTCCATTGCTATCTTATCCGTAGTACTACTAGAGAGCAGTTCTTTGGGCTATCGAACACTACGGATAAGATAATAAGTGAACGACTCATTTCGAGCGTACTTTTGATAAGGACCGGTGGATGTCCTACATTCCACACTACCTGCCCACATCCCATCCACTTTTCTGCACAGGTGATCCACCCTCCTGGAGCTCCTCACCCTTAGCCCTTTGCGGAGGTGTCCTTTCTCCTGGTCCAGGACTGTTTCCCTGACCAGGGGCAGGGCAGGCGGAAATGTGAAAACGTTCTCAGGGTTTCTTCCCATTACACCGATACTTATCAGAAGTCTACTTTAAATGAGTCGATTACGTGTCGTGAGCCCTCTAATCCTTATCTTGAGTATTGGAGAAAAAATGGAGTGGCCCCCCCGAACTGGAGTTTCACCCCCTTTCTCGCCATCGTACCACATCCGACCCTACTTGAAGGTTAAGGCCTTAATTCAGCGTTCCCAAGATTTCTCTTGCTTTCCTTTCCACTTTCAGGTCGTTCCGCAGCTAAGCTATCACTACAAAGCGCTGATAGCACCTGTTTAATCCCGGAATTTGCCTTTAAGTAGTGATTCTGACTTACCCGCATGTGGAGAATAGGATTACGTAATGCACCCAGGACCATCGTTCAACATGATTGTTTTGATAGTCCATTCGATATGGTGTGGGGAGGCATAAAGTTGCAAGGGCGTACTGACCCCCAACTCCTGATCTCAAACTGCTTTCTGATCGACGTTATTATATTTATTGTATTGTTGAATGATCTGAACAAGCAATGCAGTGACACGTTTAAAAATTTTTAAATGTATTTCATAACTTTGTGCTGTAGGATTTCTTGTTCCAGCGCACTTCAACTGTCACGTTCGACAGCATGGGTCCCAGGAATGTCGAACAACGGCACAACGTCAGCAGTCTTCGATGACGTAAAGAAGACAATCGCATGAGTAGATCGAGCCATGATGGTTAAGCTGGATTGGACTCTGCCGCTCCTATATATGCTGTCTGCAATTCCCGCCCTGGGGGAACGACCCTTCCACGTACGAGCCCAAAGGTTAGCCGCGCATGACCTTTGCTGTGATTACGAACGCCCACGTCAAAAGCTGCCTACATCGGGTCATCGCAGTCACCTCACTGACCGTTTCGATTACTGACCATGTAGGATGTCGCTTATTCGCTACAGCAACATCATCTTTTCCATGTACCGTGCCGAGAAATCCATCTCGGAGATTCACAGGGAGCTTCAGACTGTCTCAACGACCACATGCCACCAGGTTCGAGTTTTCCTGCAAAAACATTATGCTCTTCCTTTTAAGAGAGTAGCCTATCTAGCTCGGAAGTCTGCTCCGTATTCCGGTCGATCAAAAGGATAATCGAAGACAATTTCTCTGCGGATTCTTCGACTACTACTGTTCATATTATAAGGCGTCTTCATGAGCGGAATATTTCCATCAGTGCTTCGCAAATACGTCGATTGAGGAAAAAACTAGGATATTCGAAGGACGACAACTAAATACTGCCATATGATTCGTGACGTCAATAAGGAAAAAAGGTTCAACTTCTGCACAACAATGATTGAGCCTAATGAGGATTTCAGCCAGTGTGTTTTCACTGATGAGTAAACGATCCAAAGTGAGTTTACATACCGTTATACCGCCTATCACCATCTTTCTTTATTACCAGTGTCTCAGAATTGAAGGATTCCTTTCCTAGTTGACCGCTCCGTCAAACACTGTTATGTGAAGGAAGGCGACTATTTTGCACGTCTTCGAGAGCGAAGCATCCCGCGAAGCCTCACCTCTGGGGAGGAATATCCATGAGGGGTGCAACACAGCTCGCCATTTTTCTAGGTGAGATGAGAATGGATAGCAAGAAATACTGCCAAATTAGAACGCTGCCATATTCCATTCTGCAGGAAAACTTTCAATGGTTAGTTTAGGAAAGGTGACATGTTCGAAAGAATCAAGTTCAAATCAAGAGTTACATATGAAAACCTAGATATATTAGTTCAGCGTCCGAAAAGTCCATTTCAAGGGTACGGTGTGCTCGTACAGGACAACGCTCCTGCTCACAAGTGTATACAAACTGCACGTTTACAGTCCTGGAATGGAGGCTCCTCGACTGGCTGGCAGAATCGGTTGACTCAACTTCCTCATTCGTGGACTTGTTTGTAGGTCAATATTAAGGCATTCATCAGGTTAGAAAAGCTTTGATTTGGAAGAAACTGGCTTGTTTTTTGTTCATTGAAAGCTCAAAGACTTACTGATGTTTTCAAGACAGCGAAATATCCGACCGTTGGTCTATCAAATCCTGCGTACCGGGCAAGCACGTGAGGCAAAGGCCAGCTCTTGTTTACTGTGAAAACATCCGCCTGGAAGTTTGCTCAAGTATATCTCGGGAGTGCTATAAGAGACCAGCTCTTTATAGAATCAATTCGCGTGTCGAACAAGAGGGAAAGCTGAAGGAGGTTCATATGAAGGGCGATAAGCTCAGTTATGCTTCATTTTTTGTGTCCGTAATATACGTACTATCAAGATTACACTTTGATGAATATTTGTATCACTTTCTATAATGAACTATTGCTATTGTGGCTGTATTCAGACAAGTTGTGAAAGAATTTACGGTCGCAGTACCTATCGCAACTACGCTATTGTCGAGGCGCGAAGAAACACCTCCAGTAATTACTGCAGGGGCGCTAAGATCGGCAGCCGACGCCTGCGATCAGCTATAGGGCGCTGATGCCTGCTCTTGCTGAAAAGTTGGAAAGAAACAAAAGATAAAATATGTTGTGTGAAATATTGTGTAAACTTAGCTGCACATGGTCAGTTGTTTTTCTAAAGATGTGGAATTCACGAGTACAGACCGCATATTCCGCAGACAGGTGGGCAAGGGCACAGACGCAGTGAGGTGAATCTTCGGTGTTTTTCAAACAGGGGAAGTCGTCAGTAATCCTAATTGTATACAAGTATGAAGGGTGAGTGCACCTCTCTGCCATACGAGTAATTGCGGACTACACTACACACTACGTTTCTTCTTTTTGTGCAATGAGTACCCATAGTACATATATAATTCTTTGGTATACACATCCTACACACTTTCAATCGATGATATATTCCTGCAGGGGGAGGACGTTGGATCAACAGCGTTATCTAAAGCGTGTGTGTAAGTGTTTTTTTTTTTGGGCAACATATATATATATATATATATATATATATATATATATATATATATATATATATATATATATATATATATATATATATATATATATATATATATATATATATATATATATATATATATATATATATATATATATATATATATATATATATATATACACTGCGTCCCATAATTATACGTCCACCTAAGAATTTCCCAAAATCTCACAAATACAGATGTTTCGAAAAAAGTCTCCTATGTGACAATGTATCGCATATAAATACGCAATTGCCTATGAACATCAATTTTCTATTTGAGATCACAGGAATTTTTCCCAATAATTTTTGTGTAAAAGGCCACTCAGCCGACGTCCCAAAATTATACGTCCACCTCACGTTTATCGATTACTTTTCACTTCTGTTCCACGAAACTTTTTCATTGTGGTAACACTTCACTTCTTAAGAATCAGGCAGTGAATAAAGACTGGCTGTGGATTTGAGAAAGGAGAAAGTTCGAAAACTGTTGACAACGCAATCGCACTGGTGGGTTGTCGCACCAGATTTGGTCCAGATTCACGCCAAGCTTGAGAATTTTTCAGAGGTTTCACATGATATGGAGTTTAGAAGAGCTCTAAAAGTCTCTCATTACTTTTCGATGGAAACAAAGGCCGTGTTACAGAAAAACATCCACTTTCATCCAACGGTGCTCTGTCGTCGAATCTTCTTGAGAACTTTATGCCTCAACGGACTTTTGTTTCATGCATGTAAAAGAATCCCAAGATCATTCTTGATCGGAAAATGTGAAAGGCGTTCATTTGTGGCAAGGAATCGTGGCGAAAACTGGGCTGATTTTTGCATGAAGGTGCAGCCGAGCCGACTGAAGTAAGGTTCGCTTCTGCCCGATATGTTTTGGCATTTGTTTGTTTCTTCTCACGTTTACCTTTCCCTTAATGGCTTTTTTCTAGTGAAGCACTACTAAAAGAAAGAAAATGTTGAAAAGAAAGACAGACAAACACTCATGCATAGCAAGGAGAAAGGGACCCTGCTCCAGTCGGCTCGGCTGCACCTTCATGCAAAAATCAGCCCAGTTTTCGTCACGATTCCTTGCCATAAATGAACGTCTTTCACATTTTCCTATCAAGAATGATCTTGGGATTCCTTACATGCATGAAACAAAAGCCCGTTGAGGCATAAAGTTCTCAAGAAAAAATTCGA
>MU872293.1:7182-18893 GCA_036418205.1 Ostertagia ostertagi | reverse complement strand
CCTGGTACATCGAGAATTCGTCTATGACCATTGCCATCCAAAATGTCCAACAATTGGTTACTGAAGGTCATTCAGGGTGGTGGCAGTTTCTACAGGCGAAAATTTCGCCTCCCCCTTCCCCCGACAAGGCATTAGTAATCGCTAGCGCAACGAGTAGAAACTTGATTATCCCACCTAAATGTACAGAGGTACGCCGCCCAGGGGGAGGGGGGACAGGCACGCGTCGTAATTGCTGATCTAGTGATACATGAGGAATAAGAGAATTATGGCCATCAAAAGCAAGCGCTAGGTTTTTTGGAGGTCATCTTCATCGTATGCCACCGAAACCGCAACACCTAATAACTGAGTGCCAGCTGCGTTAGGTCTCATTCAAAATCGACGACTAAAGCAAGGCGGAGCATGAAAGTAGCCCCTACACCCCGTAAGCCATACCGTTTTTTTTCAATTCTCTTTAGTACGCAGAATACAACCAACGTGAAAGGGGAGGTGGTCGTTCCGTCCTACTCAAATGACGAGGTGAGTCATCACGCGAATATCGAGCGCGGTCGCCCCGCCTTCTGTCCCTTCTTTTCTGTTCACGCCCTCTACAGCGACGTAGCATATGGTTCGCAGCGCACGGTGAAGCAGTGCGAGCGACCCACCGTACAAGGCCGATTTCAGACTTTGCGAATCCAGCGATTCGCTAACGAAGCTACGAGCGTTGCACCAGCGAACGAAGCTGTGTACCAGCGGATCGAACGAAGAAAGTCCACTTCAAAGGAACACACTGTTTGAAAGTGGCGGGACTTCCTTTAAACGTTGGGTCCCGCCACTTTCAAACAGTGTTCGAGTCGCTGGTACATCGTTCGACTCGCTGGCACATAGTTCGATTCGCTGGTGCACAGCTCGATTCGCTGGTGCAACGCTCGTATCCAGCGATTCGCTAGCGAATCGCTGGATTCGCAAAGTGTGACATCGGCCTTAAGGGAGAATTGAGCCACACTTAGGGTCGCAGACAGGGTCAAGCGTGCGTTGAAGATTCTCTGCCCGATCAGAGACGTTCTCTCGCGCGGACATTCACACTCGCCTGTGCGAGCCGTCTGTGCTCTCCGCGCGTACGTTCACTCTCGGCAGTGAGCGTCGCATGAGTAGAGAGCTATGGTTGAGGAAATCCTCAACGCACGCTTGACCCTGGTCGCAGACTTCAGGAATATCTTCATAGACAACAAAATAAATTCAACCAACCGCAGAGAGTACCAAATACTACGCAGACGCGCCGTCCGTGATTTGTGATTACAAATTATGTCTTGAGCCGATGCTGTGCACTTACCGACTGTATAAGCTCGGAACATTTGAACAACTGATCACTCCAAGTTATTCAAGAGCCTCAGTTTTTCACAGACAAGAAAGGTATTACTATGTCGATTACGATTAAATTGTATTTTATTTTATTAAAGTAGAGCCTGTGTCAGATAATTTTATATAACAACAAACTATCACTGATAGCAAAACTCGAATACAGACCGTATATTTCGTAGGTCGTGACCAGATTTGTTTTGGCGAATGACATTCTGGGTCAAACGGTGATCACTGCACTATCACTATAATGACTACTGACCAATGAGCGCATTTGAGCAAAACGAAAGATACTATCCCAGAAAAAAGGTGATTAAAGTAATTTGAGACGTGATGAGGGATTGTGAAAAAGCATCTAACGACGACGATTAATAATGACTTTTTCAACAACTTATTATTAAAAAATCAATAGAAAATCTCTAGGAGACAGGTGAAAAAGCCATTCGCGCATCCTAAGGGGGATTCAAGTGCGACGCTCCCACGTCGACATAGTGGATGGTCACATTGAGAACGACGTTGGTCAAGCTTCGACACGTTCCTAGTAAAACATATGGAAGACGGCTGACACCTAACGACAGTACAAACAATACAATCTAAATCTGAACATCCCTATAGAAAGTTGATGTGGTCAGAGGAAGCAATTCCTTGATATTCTGAACAAAATGATTTGATAATGCTTGCCGCAATGCAGACAGAGTTCATAATAGAGTGATGATCAGTTCAACTTTTCAGATTCTTTTCTTCTGCAATGCAAGGTCCGCTGGTGGTTCCACTAAAAAGGTATAAAATAATATAATCGTAAATAGAACGACATGAGCACACACGAACATCTGACCAAATCGTACCACAATGAAAAGCAGGCCTCGACATTTCATGCGATTATCTCACTGGTTTTCCGGTACAAGGGAAAATTTCACCCTCAAGGCTCCTTTGAAGAGTCTCTTTAGATGGTATGCTTTTCATGTTAGACAACACATAGACCGCGTTCATACTCAGCGAAAGGAAAGGATAGGATTTGATCATAACAACTTACATAAGCGTTTCGGCTACCCTGTACATACCTACCTGCGGTCATACCTTGAGACCCCTTGTAGAGCGAGTGTAGTAATGTGAACCGATCGCGAATGTCTTGCGAACGCACGACTACACGATTGATACATATCTAAGCCACAGTCGAGATTCGGGCGCGTACTGCCAAGGTAAGGCAGCGGCCTACTACGTATACTGTTACGAATCACGTTTTTACTAACATAGTTGCAAATATGTATCTAACCTTGTTCGGGTATCAACCGATTTTTCTCAATCGTCCAGAAACGCTGAGTATGAACGCGTCTTTATACACGAGGATAAAAACATGAATTAAGCGCATAGACATAGAACATGCTTCACTGGGACACACCTCATGCAATTTCCACTTTTTAATCGAACACACAGCTATCAAACTTCGAAGACCGTTTCAGTGTTCAGCACATCGTTCGTGATCAGCAAGCAGTGCTGTGATGAATATGATGCAACAGAGTGCACTGGCAGTCAGAATGAGCCTCCACAAATGCGGACATAACGACACAACGGTTTCACAAACATTCAGACAAACAAGACAAACACGTGACAAAGTTGTGACCAGGAAAACTGACCGAAAAGAATCTGTTAAGCGAACACATATCCCGATACCGTACAGGAAACACCACAAAGGAATACAACTATCTATCACTGCAATTCAAGTTTATGTATTAAATCACGCTAGGTAAAACAGTTGTAAATAAATTATTATACTATGAAACAACTTCAAATAAATAAAATTGCGCACACGCGCATAACAAACATGGAGACCATCTCATGTTTTGGCCACTCCAGACTCTATTTCCAGTTACAACTAAGTATCATGTAACAATTATTATTATTATTATTAATTCAAATGAAGTTGAGTTGCATGGGAACACACTAGTTCAGCAGGTATTTGGCAACAGGGCGACAAGATTAGAGACATAAAGTCAACGAAGATATAAAAGTATCTCGACGAAACCTATTGATTTGAGACATATACTAGCACAGATCAACGGAACAATAGGAATAAGCGGAAAATAAGGAAGACGGAAAGAATCCCGCAACGAAGCACCCGAACACCACAAGCTCCGTTTGCCAGCTAGGGGTTATCAAAACTGTGGGTAGCGAGGACTTTGGGGTGGAACGCTCACATACATAAACGAAACAATAAGTGTATGGAGAAGGCGCTAGAAACCCCTGATTTATGTGTAGACATCGCATGAGCAGCTTATGGAGAAGAAAACGGTCAAGACCGCCTAATACGACACTCCATTCGGTTAGTGGTTGAAAGGAAACATCACACGGTCGATGATAAGGAACAGATAATTTCAGAGGTCATTAGAGGATTATAGTTCGGTATGCACACGCATAGCCGGGCTACCAAACGCACGTTCAATACTCTTTGCATAAGGACCTAACATCCAACCGAAGTACGCACACCACACAGCACCAAGGCCGACCAAGGAGATGATCGACCGTATAGTGGCTGCACGACTAGGTGGCTTACCGTCGACGTAGTTGCGTGCGATGAATTTCAGTATTTCGTCAAGAAGTAAAACTGGGAATGAGATCTTTAACACTGCCATCCATTCGGCAATAGATAAAGGAGTGATCTGCAAAAAAATAAGTTGAAATAATGGGTACAGCTAAGAAAATGTTTAAACCCGATGTACCTGGAAGATGGTGGCCATGATGTCTACGTAAAGGATGACGAAGTGAAGCGACATCGACAATGCTATGGCGGAGCACAACCACATGTTCTTCCAGGGTGGCATTACAAGCAACGACTGGTTCTCGGATAACCTAACAAAATCAGCAATTGTCGAAAGATCAAGGTGGAGATGGGAAGAGCAGATCAATGAAACTAACGAGTTTACTGCGTTGAGCATTTCAATTGTTACGAGTACAGACAGGGCCATTGCATTCGGATGGTTATCTTCGAACACAGCACAGTCCAGATCAGCAAAGTTCTCAGGCTCAATCTGAAGCACCTTCGTTGAAGACGTGTTAAACTAGCTTAACTTGAACAAATACCTCGCATCTCATCCAGTGAGTAAGTTGGTAGTAAGTAATTTGAGGCCCATCTTCGTAAATGAGGAACCACCACATCGCCGCTCCAACAGTGGCAACTCCGACATAGGCTGAAATGCAATAAATGAAGAATAATATCAGGAATAATAATATCAGAATTCAAGAAAAACCACTTACTTCCAACTGCCAAATATCGGAAGAAGAGCCATCTGGAGATGAGTCCATCGCTTGCGGATCGTGGATGACGCTCCATAATATCCAAATCGGGAGGATTGAAACCAAGCGCAGTTGCTGGCAGACCATCAGTAACCAAGTTCACCCACAATAGTTGGACGGGAATAAGAGCTTCCGGAATACCAAGAGCAGCGACAAGGAAAATTGACACGACCTCTCCGACGTTTGACGAGATCAGGTACCGAATGAACTGCTTCATATTGTTGTAAATAGCACGGCCCTCTTCAACTGCAGCAACGATCGACGCAAAGTTGTCATCAGCCAGAACCATTTCAGATGCCGACTTAGCGACAGCAGTTCCGGATCCCATTGCAATTCCAATTTCTGCTTTCTTCAGTGCAGGTGCATCATTCACACCGTCTCCAGTCATAGCCGTGATCTGCAAACAAATTAAAGTGCCGTCTGCTCTAGTTCTCCTATCTCAGATGCCGCAGTTATTTCATAACCATGTCGAGCATGGGTTCACTATACCCCCAAAAAGCTATAAAAAAGAGACATTTATCAAATCCGAACAAACTGTTTCCACTGGGGATTAAGCTCACACACAAGGAAGTGCTCCACCTGGTTATGTTGCAAATAAGGCTTACAAAAAAAGGAATACCCATGAGAGCTTCACAAATTTTGAGGAACATGTGTCCTACGAAACTTTTGAGAACGACGACACAACTACAAAAAATCTCACTGCGGCTTTAAAACCACTGTACCAACCTCTCCGTGACTTTGCAGAATATCGACGATTTTTGATTTATGAGCAGGTTCGACTCGAGCAAAAAGTTTTGCGCGTCTGCAAGCGTCTGATTGCTGCTCAGGAGGAAGATCGTCGAATTCGCGTCCAGTGAATGACTGCAAAATCAGGAGAATAATTCTATTATGATATAGCTAAAAGCACCAACGCCAAAACTAACAAGGCCTGTGGTGTCCTCGTCCTCAGTGAAAAGACCAATACGTCTTCCAATAGCTTCTGCTGTGTTCTTATTGTCACCAGTGATCATGATCACACGAATACCGGCATGATTACATTCCCTGATTGATTTCATAACCTAAATCAACTCACCCTATGACCGATGCACCAGAAAACTTAACGGTGTGTGACTTACCTCAGTACGCGGAGGGTCGAGCATGCCAACCACACCGACAAACGTGATGTCGCGCTCGTACTTCGTGAACTGCGATGCCTCTTCAAGGTTCATTTGATTTGGGTGAATCGGATTATCAATGGTTCCCAGAGCTAGACAACGAAGAGTATCTCGTCCAGTACCATACTGCACACATTTTTCGACAATCTTTTGCGTCATTGCAGGCGTGAGCGGTACTTTCTGGTTGTTAACTCGCACATGAGTGCATCTGCCGAGTACTCCTTCTGGTGCTCCTTTTACAAACATCTTAGCACCAGATCCTCCTGTGGCCGGGACACAGTACGAGGACATCGATTTGCGATCGCGAGAGAACTCCAGGGTGAACTCCTGCGCAACAGGTAATCTCAGGTTGATGCGAACAAGGAACGAAGTAGAAGTAAGTAATTACCTTTTTCCACTTTTGCTGAATAACTCGGTTGCAGACGTTACCAAGGTCACGAGCCGACAATCCTGATTTTGGTGTACCATATACATTCATCTTCTCAGCAAGAACAACCAGTGCTGTTTCAGTTGCTTCCCCGACCTTGAAACATTATTGAAGTGACTCCTCATTATATCACTCCAAAACGAACACAACTGCTAGAATTAAAAAGACTCATATTTCCAAAATGCGAAAATGATATATTAACAAGACATGAAATACTTCATTTAGCCAGCAAATATAGAAAAAAAAACAGGTGATTCGGCCTTCACAGTTTTTGATAACGTTGTTCTTGCCGACCAGTTGGTAACTTTTTAACCGAACTCTACCGAATTGGAATATGAAAAACTTTTGAAGCTTTTGAACTAACAACATTCAAGTCTATTGAACCTGAAGTGTCTCGCAAAACGACGATCACGTGATATGAGATTAAAAAGTTGAAATCGAACTCAGAATCAATCTTACCTTCTCGTAGACCTTCTTGGTGTCGTTATAGTCTACAGCAGAGTCGTTACACATAGCACAAATGGTGGCAAGTTCAGTGAGTGCATCGAAATCACCACCCGCACAGTTAACCTGAAGCGTGGCGTTGCAGAAAGGGAAATACAAACTGGTTCAAAATCAACAAATACCTCTTTTCCATGGAAGAAAACTTTTCCAGAAGGTTCATAAGTCGAACCAGTGATGGTGAACTCGTTGAAATCAATGTTGTCGCCCGATGCATGCTCTGCGATGAACATTTTTGACACAGACATTTGATTTGTCGTCAATGTTCCGGTCTACAATAGAATTCATATCAATGCAACCTTACTTTGAGCTTGAGTTGAAAGTTTCATGTTTTTTTTTCATGTTCTGAAAAGTCCGCGAGAAATTAAGTGAGGGATACCTTGTCAGAGCAGATAACTGAAGTACATCCGAGAGTTTCCACAGAAGGCAATGATCGGACAATAGCATTCTTCTTTGCCATCCGCCGAGTACCGAGAGCAAGGCAAGTGGTAATGACTGCCGGGAGACCTTCAGGAATGGCTGCTACGGCAAGTGCTACAGCGATCTGTGAAATGAACCAGTGAATCATCTCTGTACACAAATAATGAGGAGCACTTTGAACTCACCTTGAAATAATAGATGGCGCCTTTGATCCATGATCCACCGTGCGCAGGATCATTGAAGTGACCGATATTGATGGCCCACACTGCGACACAGATGATGGAGATGACCTTTAATAGTGAGCAACTTTACTGACTTAATCTTAGGTCGAACGAATCCAATCCGCTATAAGGTATTAATACTCGTGTTATTGTATTTGTGTCTTATTTCTAAAACAAGCGGCGTACCTTAGACAACTGCTCGCCGAACTCGTCAAGTTTTTGTTGAAGTGGAGTCTTGTCGCTTTCGGTTTCAGCCATTTCTGTCCGGATTTTTCCGATCTCGGTCATCAGTCCAGTACCAAACACTATCCCTCGGGCCTAAGCAACGGGAATAAGTGACATGTAAGTGAGAGTCGTATTAAATCTGGTCTCTTACCTTTCCGGAGGCAACATTTGTACCGGAGAACAGACAATTCTTTTTGTCCTGATTGACAGCTCGAGCATCAGGAACGGCCTCGGTGTGCTTGATGACTGACACAGATTCACCAGTGAGAATAGACTGGTCGATACGTATCGTTGTCGAGTATATCTTTAGCAGTCGAAGGTCAGCGGGAATCTTGTCACCAACTAAAAAGCGATCTTATCGAAATGTTCAGAAAACATATAGAGATTAGGAAATAGCATTGTTTATAATCATTCCAATGTTCTGGTGAACTCATCCCTACAAAGCTGTGAATGATACAATGTAATAAATGAAGTTTAGGCGGGAAAGACTTAATGAATATTGTTATTTGTGTGTTTGTAAACCGATGAAGAAGACAGAAATTTGGTCTAAGAAGAACGAGGACGTTAACGTACCAGAAACTTCAACAAGGTCTCCTGGAACAAGTTCACGTGCCCGGATCATTTGGATGCCATGGCTTCCTGCTCGCACAACTTTGGCCATCTCCGGTTCATATTCTTTTAACGCCTCTATAGCGGATTCGGCATTTCGTTCCTTCAAAGATCAATAAATCTGCCTAGGTTGAGGAGTCGATATAACTCGTTTAAAATACAGATGGAGAGAATGCGGAAGAATAAGCAAAATAAAAGTTACCAGTAAACAAGCAATGCTACTCAAATCTATTTTACCTGCCAAACTCCGACTGTAGCGTTCGCGATGAGAATAAGGAGAATAACGAAAGGTTCAACGAACGCGGTAACCGCAGCTGTTTGGTCATCATGTTCCTCAAACAGGGCTAAGACCTGAAAAGAAGTACTGTTAGAGCTAATGTTCTATTCACTCGCTCTACAGAAAGAATTGAGCTATTGCTTGTCGACCAAGAAAAATAACGTCGTCAAAACTAATCGTTAAAAAAAGACATTCGCTGTGAGGAGCGCAGCTGTTGCATGCTGTGCAGAGAAAGCAGCAGGCGGGAGCGACTATGATCTCGATGCAGCATTCAAGGATAACAAGTGATTATGGAAGTCTTCTTACTAAGCAAGTATGACCTGTGAGGAAAGCGAGCGAAAGCAATCAAAAAGCACAATTAGGTCCTCATTACGTCAGCTAATCAAAAGTTTCAACTGACAAGTACAAGAAAAGTTACAACATGAACAAAAAAGAAGAAAACAAACGAAGTCCAACAAAAATGGCTAACGAAAATTCACTCACAAAAGAGATGATAGCGGCGAGAAGAAGAATCTTTACAAGGAGATCGTCAAACTGTTCAAGGATAAGTTCCCAAATAGACTTTCCTTCTTCCGCGGGCATTTCTAAAAGGCAGAAAATTTCTCTGAATCACAAATACCGGTCAAGAGCAATTGGTAAACGACAGGCTAGAAAACTTTCTTTTTCCCTCTTAGTAAACAATCCCGACACTTTCAAACCGAAGTCCTCAAATATCGCACCTCCGCAAAGATCAAATAGAACTGAAACTTACCCTGACATTCACGTCAATTCAAATATTATACTGACGCACTCATGTGACAGGAGATTTTCGAAAGAGCATACAACTTGCAGCTTCAATGTGATCAGGAATCAGTGAAAAGAATTGTGGAAATAGGTCGAACCTACGACCGCTTGATCAAAGGCAAATCTTTTAAAACCCATCTTTCACCCCGAAAAAAAAGCCATACATCACCATGGATTGGGAAACCTCACTCCGAAATGATAACTGGCTGTGGCCATAAAATAGGAACTATTCAAGCCCCGATAAGTTCCTTCTTTATTGTGATAGGTTGCTTTCAAAAGTCACCTAGCGCTTATGTAACAACACGAGCACAGCTGTTATAATCTGCATAAACACATAAACAATGGTCGCCGACTAGTTATTGAGTCATAGATACTTTGATCATGCTCATAAACATAAAGCTGATAAAAACGTACCATTGAAGCCATACTTCTCTCTTTGAGCCTCTACCTGGCTTTCTGTTAACCCGTCTGGTCCCACATTGAAGAAGCGGCAAACCTATAAGTATTCAGAGTAATCAAACTCTACAGCGACTTAACAAAGGTACCGGATACTTGGAGGATTCTCAATAAATCTTACCTCATCGCCCGTCTTCGCATGAGCATCTTCCATACTGGCGCTAATTCACCCAAGCGGATGGAATGCCCTCCGGATCTGGAAAAAAAATGCTGAGCGCTCAAAAGAATATGTAGAAAAATGCGAAATCAAGCGATAAACATTGGTTTGAGACGCCACTTGTATGAAGTTATAAAAACGAGATTTCTTAAGGAGAATACGGCACAACTGAAATAAAAGCGATATTGTTGGAGATTCGAATCTGTGAGGACAATATAAAACGAGGACCGTAGAACAGAAACAAGATGTATTGTTTTCTTCCTTCGTAGAAAAGATTCAAAGGACAAAGTGGCTCTATTGAGAGGAGTTTCCGGTGAATTAGTGTCGCTGGCGAACTTTTTGCTTAAGTGAACGGACTTGACAAGGGATTTTTTCGGGGAGATCGATGAGAAATAGGTTGTGGGCGAGGGTTTTTTAAAAGATGGCTTATCGCACAGTTCATTGATCACAGAGATTTTAGAAATTGCTAATGATAACGAGTAGAATCGGTGACGGATGGCGTCATTCATCGTCAGCATTCAAATGACGGTAATTGCGTGGTGGGACCGACCTGAGCCGTCGTCGCGCCACCGTGTCATCGGCCATTTGGCGTATTTCCCAATGAAAAATTATGCGGTTATTTGCGTATAGAAAAAGATAACGTCGCAAAAATGTGAAATTGAGCGGCTGACTGGCAGTAGTTGTTGTATGGCAAGGCGCAGATGCTGTGTGTGGTGCAGAGCAGAGTGTGTGATGTTAGTGGATAAGCAATAGGAGGCTGGGGCGTAGCCGAAAAGCCAACTGTCTCCGGCCGGGGCTGCGCCTGAGTTTTGCCCGCTCTTGCCTCCGGACTCGGCCCCGAGAAAAAAAGAACCGAAAAGCGCTCACCTTCTTTACATTGCCCCATCGGAAAATCCGGGCTGAGAATCGATGAAAACGTGCCGATTGGCAAACGCTGCCACCCGTTATTTCAGAAAACACCGACAAACGACCTACACGCCATAAAGCACCCAGCGCATTTATCTGGGATTTGTTCCCGATCGATACAACCATTTCCGACTCCCACGCGGAAAATTTGCAGCTTGGCAAGTTCACAGCTTTTTTTTCGTCTTGCTCATGTGATAGTTATGCTCGATTAAACTTGAACGCGAGGAGCTTCCCACAAGAGATGATTGGCGACGTCATAAGGGAGAGAAATCCCGGAGAGGTGGCAGTCGCCAGGCGGAGAAGAAGCGGGCCGTAATCATTTACAGATTTCTGAGCTGGATTGATCGCTGCCGGCCTGATTAAAAGCACATGAACATCTGCTCACAGCTCAGTAACGACTTAATGGCACATTCCACCATATTGATGCTATTGCTTAGTGAGTTTCAAATATGAAGCACTGAATGCGATGTGACGCAAAAATAACGAAAGAAACAAAAGGAGCTGCCAAAGTTGCTCTGAATAAGGCCCCAACTTTTAGTTGACGATGTTAGTGGCCACGGCACAAAAGTGAGTGCGCGTCCGGACGAGAGACTCTAGCGACGAGAGGACAAGCGAGGACTGTAGTGAGAGAGACGCAGATGGAGTTGGGCTGCCAGAGGCGGAGTTGACAGCATATGGGGTCTAATATGGTCCTAAGTGGCCCGTGAGTTATATGTTTGAATTACCCGAATTATGAAGTGAGATGCTCTACGGTGGTCGGAATTTTGGAATGCGCCATGCATTCGATTCTGTTCAGAAGCAAAGAGATACGTAATTTTAGGATGTGCCACGCATTCGACTTCTGTGCAGGAACGAAAGAGATTCTGATGGGAAAGGGTTCTAGTGGAGCATCATTCGATGTAGACAGCTAGGTTGACATGGGCAGTATGCGATCAGTGAGCTGCATCTT
>MU872292.1:3495-18764 GCA_036418205.1 Ostertagia ostertagi | reverse complement strand
TCAAGTGCGGTGGTCGTCACGTCATTTGCGGTGACACGCCCAATCAGGCTTCGAGATGTGGACTGTAATTATTTACTCAATATGAGAAGTTTAAGGGAGAAGTGATGACGCCAATTTGCTTGGGAGGACGCGGCGGCGCAGAGCTCTATCGTCTAAACTCTGAGGCTTAGTCATAAGGGCCGGTACTCTTTCGCCGCATCGTGGCAGTTTCGAAATACAAGAGCACGCGGACTAAGCCTTGCAGAGGAAGACGGACAAAGCGCCGCGCCGCCGCGTGGTCCTCCCCCCCCCCAAGTAAGTCAGCACCGAAATGTTTACCTACATTGAATGCATCATATACTCCTTTTGCGAACAGAACAACATAATCGTATGGATACGTGGGTGTTTACTTGGTTACACATAATTACGTGACCTACAAATGAGGAAGGGATCCTTTTTTAGAGGGGTGTATTTCCCATGAAAAACAGAAGCATTACACGGCCACTCTGCCCGCTAAATCTTCTACTGGAACCAGATTTGTAGGAAGACAGAAAAGAGAACCGTTTTCAAAGGGCCTGGTGGTGAGACGAAAAGGGCAAAAAGTAGAATTGATATCGAAACGAGAGATGACGGCAAAGTTGCACATCAACTTTATAGGTCAAGGAACGGCATGCGGGTCAATCGAACAAGTATTGATCTTTGTCTGCGAAGAAACTCGTGTATACAGGAAGAGTCAATAGAGCGATATTATAGGATAAATAAATAAATTTTCGCCTGAAATAAACTTCCTGCTCATCCAATTGGAGAAGATTCATCCATTGAAGAATGCATTTTATTGAGGAAGCGATGTATCATACTTTGAAGGTTTAAAAACTAAAGAAATTCGGTAAAATCTGCAAATTATCAATTGCAGGAACTTCTGGCGAAATCGGGTGTAGGTCAGGAGGTCCACTTGCGGTGTCGCGCAAAAACTAGGGCTTGCACGCGCGACTCTGCGGTGACTCACCATTATTTGGTACAAGCGCGGTAGATATGACGCGCTCGCGAAGCAGGTTCCCATCGCATTGCGACAAGTTTCACTACCTGACTGACGCCCTTATGGAAACGGATACATTAAATTCATTTTATTGACGAGAAAATTCTTCGTGATTTTTCGTCAGTAGCGCTTACACGTGCACACTCCCTTCGCGTGATTCTCCTAAACTTTGCTAAGCTGGAAATATAAAACAAGTTACAGTTTAAAAGTTTTTATTTATACACAGTATCGAAGCCGAACACAATCCTATGATTCCTCTGTATCCGGCGCCCACGGAAGTCTGCAGTACAGACTCCACAATACAATTGACGACGGCCTTCAAGTAAATCTGGTTGCTAGTTCATAGTGATAGCTGATTTTGGTAAATGATAGTTGTAATTAGTGACAACTGATAGAATACAACTGCAACAGGCTAATCATTTCATTGGCAGAAAACATTTGCATTTTGTGGAGGCCGTCGTCACTTGTGGTGTGAAGTCTGCACGCCGTCACTTATGTTCGTGAAGTCTGCAGTGGACACGCACCTGGCCGCCGGATACAAAGGGTATGTGAACTGGTTTCACTAGATCAATTGGAGATCATTTTCTTATCCTCTGGATCCGCAATCACCAAAGCCACAAGTCACAGCAATCCTCATTCCCATTCGAGGTGGTTCCTTATGGTAGACCTGTAATAATCGCATTTTTAATAGTAGAATTATCGATTTATGACAAGTGAAAGGTAAAATATTTCACTTCAACTTTTAGCATTACTTCAATTGGAATGCGTCCACATGGCCTGGTTATAATTTTTGAGTGTTCACTTAGGTCGTTTGTAAAAAAAAAAAGAATTTTCGGCACTCACAGTGTAGTCAAGCATTCCTTGGCCTTCAATGAAGGCTGACGTCTGGCCAATCGGTTTCACTCCCGGTTTTGGTCGTTCATTGTACGATTTCAGAACTGTGGGCTTCAAATTACACATTGGACCAACGATGTACAGGGTGTAATTCTGGTTGTTTTCTGTGAATTCGTATCTGAAAATCACTAATTTTAGAAGAAAAAAAATGCACATCACAAAAAATTTTGTTAGGCTACTAATTTGTCTACTGTATTTGTTTTATTTATTTCAACTATATATGTTTAGTAATTGCTATTGCAGAATAATGCCTAGCTAACAGCCTGGCTTTAGGAGGTAGCTCAGTAATTCAGTAGAACAAGTGAGAAAAAAAATACTAGAATCCCTTCCAGATAAGGCTTTTGGGAATGCGCCGTGCATGAGCCAGCGTGTTAGCACAGAAAAAGTCCCTGATGACAAGAAGCTGATTAAATCCACAAACACACTTCTAAGTGATTTTCTTGATGCGACTTTACCAAAGCAACCAATAAATCAATAAATATTGTTAATGAGAGGCGGCAGTTCAAGAGTTTTTGGACAAATCATGAAAAATTATCGATATTCCCCCCCTTCGACCCAAGAAAAAACCTTTTCAATACTTTCAAGGGCAAACAGATTTGGGTCAAGTAAAAAGTGGATATTTTTAAGCAAAACGTGAAGATCCTTTTTACTGAAACTAATTACGTAATCAGAAAGGAAAATAGCGAGGGTTCAATTAGGAATCTGTTTTATTAAGCGCACGTTTTTCAGAACAACTACTTGGCCACTGGAATAATCTGGTTGGCTGTAAGCTAAAAAACCCCGAACCACCTACATTTTGGCTTTTCCGTTCCGTTTTGAAGTGAATGGCCAGACTGGAATGATAGGATTCTGCGCAAAGACTCTCGCTTCAGCTTACAGTTGACACGCTGAGACAAGCACAGGATGGACCAATAATATCATCTTCGCTTGATCAATTTGAATTTTCCTTCTGAAGTTGGATTAATGAACCAACGAGTAAACAGTAATTTCAATCACAAATGTGAAATGTAAAATGTATGTAAAAACAGCTGCCAAATAATCGAACAATTTTTTACTGACCTGATGAAGGTGACACGTCGACTGAAAAACTATAGCCGATCACGGAATGAGTGATGATGTAGAGGTAACCCGTTCAATTTTAGGTCAGCGAACGGCGTTCAGGTCAATCGAACGCCGATTGATAGTCGTTGTCAGAGAAGGCAACACATTGAGAGATTGTAGGTACTAGTACGAGACTAAAGGTGAAATCAAGTACTCCTCATTCTTCCACAATGTGACCCTATGGAGAAAATTCATGGTCCTTGCTTTTCATTACTGAATATCATCCCCAGAATCAAAATGGTCCTTTGGAAACCTTCTTACCACTAATCACTGGGTAACCTCACCCCAAGGATGTGAATTTGTAGGTAAACATTATGCCTTAGCCGGGTTTTCAACCAGGCTAAGGCATAATGTCGTGCTTCTCAGGCGAGAGCTCTTAATAACAATTGAGGATAAATTCAAACAGCAATTTCTCCGAGTAATAATCTTTGGGGTAACCCAGAAACCTTTTGTCAAGCTCTTTCATTGCGCGATACCCATGCATCCGCAGTGCTACAGTACTGTAGCACAATGCTACTGGCAGCCACAGAGAAAAACCACGACTATGGAACCAGGTAAACTATTTATTCCATGCAAATTTTATTTATGTAATAATGTATTAATAACCATTTCACATGAAGACAACTTATTACGTTTGTATACAGAACAGTATCGCAGTCTACCCATTGAATGTATGGAAATAAAATTTAGGCGCTATCGTAAGATACGGGGGCATTGTGATGGCAATACATAAATTCTAACCCGCGTAAAAGGTCTCCCTTTTGTTGAAATTAGCACTTATCCTTTGACGTGGGGAGAGAGACACCGGAATGTCGAGCAGTTTTCATTTTCGCCGAGGTTCCTGCTCCCTCCTAGACCCTACAGGATGCCCCCGTATCTTGCGGTAGCGCCGACAATTAGTTCCTTTGTCCATCGTATCACAGTTATCGCCATAAACTTAAGATATGCTTTATCCAGATTCATCATCTGTAGGGACGTCTGTCACTAATGTCGTCCAGAACAAGCTTCAGCCTTCAACCCCTCCCGCAATCACCAAAACCACAAAGTACACCGATTCGCATTCCCATCTGTGGTGGACCATCAAAGTTGACCTAAAATGTGTATTTGCCACGATTCACATCTAGAGCAGCACAAATCTTATCTAAGTAAACGGTCCTTCCATATTTGGAATCAGCGTTTGAAGCTCTGTCGATAGATCTGAGTCTCAATTCAAGTCGCAGCGCATACTGTAGCGGTTAGGCGTCAGGTTAAAGAGAGTGTACCATACTACGTCTCATATCGCACAGCACGCGCTGCGACTCGTCTCTTTGCCGCATCTGCGTCTCTTCCTTCGCCGCGCGTGGGGCCTGTTGGGGGACACCCGTCTGGTCTTAGCTAAAACACGACGGATTTCAACCATAGGGAGCACCTTATATCCCCTCCCGTCAGCCTATAGAATGCACTTTGCTTCTCCACCTCGATGGATTTTCTTGGAAGATGATAAGACCTCATAGGCGGAATAGACCATGCATTCGACTTCCAGTCAAGTCGTGAATGTGGTTGAATGGGCAGTCAACTTTCACATTGGATTGCGAAGGCTAGCGGATGTTTATGCGTATTTTGTCCCCCTACATGAGCCTAACTCTGACTATGCCAACTTCATCTGGGACGGTAGCAAACCTTCATTAATTCAGACTTAACGTGTCGAGATTAGCTCAGACCAAAGTCAGTTTAGATAACTGGTTCAGAGCGCTTCTCAACACATTAAGTCTTGTTTAACCTACAGTTAGATCATAACCAAAAAAACCATTTTAATTAGTAGTTAGAGAGTTAACTTGTAAACCTAATTCGTAATTAGGCAGAGAAAAGAAATAGTGTGAGGTCGAGGAGGCGCAGACGCCACGTTGACCCACGAGTAAAAAGTACTCCGAAGGACTTTTTACTGGAGGGTCATACGTGTCAGACGTGGTGACTGCGCCTCTTCAATCCCGTGCTCTTTTTTCTTCTCTGACCAGCTCAACCTGTTAGGAATCAAAGAATGCAGCTGCGATCCATAATCTTCAGGTACTTTTGCAACCTTTTTTTTTCTTATTTATTCGTTTCCTGATATTTTGTCGTCTGAAATCTAAAGTAGGAAGCTCTTGCTTGATCTGGGCTGGATCGCACTCTCCATTCTTTATTCTTTGCTTAGAATCTCCGATCGTTACTTCTGATTGCGAGTTAAGGGTACTTTGCTACCGTCCCAGAAGGCTAACTTGATCCGATTTCTACCTCAAAGGCAACATGCGGCCCAAAGCCCTCAACCCTACTTATGGCCGGAAACGGTCAAATGTGTTCGCCAAAATGGTTTTTTGTGCTCCTCTTTTTTTTGCTGCAAAAAACATGGCTCAATTTTTGAGAGCGTTGCTCAAGTGAGAAAAAATAATACCACGAAAGTGGTTTGGTGAACATTTTTGACCGTAAGTGTAGCTCTGTCTTTTGCTCATATTCAAAAATTCATGCAGAAGTGAAAAAAGCTAATTTCTCACCTGATACTCAAGTTGTCCATTGCCTTCGAGGAATGCCGACGTTGGCCAATGGGTTTCCGGATATGTAGGCCGGGTCGCTTTCAGGTTACGCTCAGTCAATAGTTGGTCTCTGATTACCATTATCGGCATCAATCAAGCAGCTGTAGCTCTTATGTAATTCATCGAATTTATACCTAAACTAAAATCTTTACTCTCCTCCAGAACATAGGATAATAATTTTCACAGGGGTCGCTACGATAACAACAAATCAATATTTTATTACTTACTTCATCTTTATTTTAGTAATAAGTGATATTTAACCGTCTCTATAGTTTATTGCATATTTCTGGTTTCTTATTTTACTGATGTATTTTTTATATAATATTTATATGTCAATAATACTTGTACAGGTAGTAGAAGTAACCAACTGAAGAGGATTGAATTCATGAGTCGTAAGATTAGTAATAGGATCGGCAACCGGCGGCAGAGGAGGTGGCAATAATTGAATCAGAGTAGTTGATAAGGCTACTCTGCTGCGAGTCCAGTATCCTTCGAACGAATGGCTGCTCATAACCCTTGATTTCAGCGTGCTGAACCATCCTGATTGTGAGCTGTGTTGAAGGCCGATGTCAGACTTTGCGAATCGCGCGATTCGCTAGCGTCCGCGGTCGCGTTGCGGTACCAGCCAATTGAGTGATTCACTGGCCGCGACGCGACCGCAGACGCTAGCGAATCGCGCGATTCGCAAAGTCTGACATCGGCCTTAGGGGGCAGAGCCTGCACTAAACACTGCACCCACATTGATGAGTCGCAGCCTTCTCTCTGCAAAGTTTCGAATGGAACACACAAGGATGCCTTTAGAGTTGGTGGTTTCAACTGTAGGCAATTGGGAGCCATACTCACAACAACAGGGGAGCATATCCAATGAATGTCATTCCTTTTCAATATGTAAATGTATTGCTAAGATTTTTGTAAAACCTCTTGGAAATACATCCATTTTGAAAGAAGGTACAAGCAAAGAAAGGTGGTGCAATATTTATGGGGCATTTGCCGTTGATCAATCCCTTTTTGGGATGCGGCACGCATTCTACTTCCATTTGTACATTCGTAGTGGCGTTTGAATGCGATGTGGCCTATACAATGACTTGCGGGGGCCAGCCGATGTACAAGTCAGTGTTTTTATCCTCCCAGACAAGTCTGGTACCAATTAACCGACCCCGGAGGGATGGAGGCTTGGTTGGCCCGGGCGACTCACGACCCAGGATTTGATCCCCGGACCGCTCGCGTGGTAAGCGTGCCACTTGCCACTACACCACTTCCGCCCGTTCTCTCATACTCCACCTAGTTTTAACTAATACTTGCAATGGGATTGAAGAGCATTCCCATTTTATCAAACGATATTATACGTATTGTCCTTCTAGCTTGGCCAAATGAGAAGAATCTGCCTCGGGAACAGGATACAGAAGGTTGAACTCAGCGAGTCCTTTGAAGGATTCATTCTGACATTGTCCAAAATGGTGTTTAGCAGGCATCCGACACAATCAGAACCACTACCCTAGCAAGACGTGCACCACTAAATTGACTCAAGAAATTATGTTGCAGCTTCAGGATGGACTACTTCCGGCAGGTGTCCTGCAGCCCGGCAGCGATGGTAGATGACGTCATGTGATGGTGAGGGCTGTAGGGACGTAAGGCTTGCCTCTAATTATGGAGCGACATCTCATGAATATTTTGCCGAAAAAATTACATTGACCACGGCACCATGTGCGAGATAAAGCTTGCTTTTTGGCCTGGCTACCCTGTACATACGTGCCCCTACAACATTTAACGAACCGCTTTGGAAAAAGTTTCTCGTCTGGAACAACTTTCCTGGTAAGAGTAGTCTTTATTGGAAGAAAAACACCAACTTACACTTGGCTTTTCGTCAAGTTGGAGAAGGTGAACTGCGCCCACACCGGATTGGGTTTACTAGAGAAGACTCTCGCGGTCAATTTACATGTTGACACCATCGAAATGAGCACGAATATTGCCAGAATCATCCGTGAGTTCTTTGTCAGCTGAATAATATAGAACTTGTTAAGCGCTATTTATCTGCTCTTGGAATGCGCCACGTCTTTGACGTGTACTCCAAATTGTGTTTCTACTTAAAGATTTGCGACTTGTGACCCTCTATCTATTGAGTAAGCCGTTCTTTTGTCTTCCTATAGGAGTTTAATTGTTATGAATGTAATCTGACCTATGAGACTTAAAAGGTTGGACAGGTTTGAAGGTCCTTTCTTCAGGTTTTAAACCTCGCCTTTAAATACAATAAGCAGAGGTTGCTGCCGCAATGAGAGCCTCTTCTTTGATGAGCGTTAGGATTGTCTATGAGAGTCGGGTGGAACTCTGAGGATGTTGCAGCTATACATCAAGATCAAGAAACGCCTCATGTCCTTAGGGGGCAGGCGGCATCACAAAAGCCGACGGTGAGGCTTGGATTAACCCAGGCAGAGGGACGAAGTCGCCTGATGGAACAAACACATTGCTCACAATATACCAGAATCCCTTCCCCTGCTAGGCTCTGTCCGGAACACAGCAATTGGCTCGGCTCATTAACTTAATAGTCCCCCCCCCCTTCAACGACATGAACGCCGAAGAACTAATCAAAAATGTTGAGCTATGGACAAAACTTTCAGCTTGTGCGCCTCCGGTGGTGTCATTGATGGCCACCAATTACAGGAAGCGAGCGTCGTCGGGTTCATTTCCTTTGCTTGTAGAAGTTTTGCCCGTAATCAACACAACATTTCATGTAGGTAACTTCCACATTGACGGATTTGTACCAAGAACAACAGCTAGCAATTGAAAGTAGGACAGGAAATTATTTTCTGGAACGAGCAACGATTGAGGTTGTGTTGCAAATCAAACAAATGTGACTCCAGTGATGATGGTTTTTTTTGAAGAAATAAAGGATAGTGCTAACATAGCGAAAAATCACTTGGCTGTTTACAAAAGGTAAATGTGTATGATTGGAATCGATAGAATCCGAAAGCAGGAACTGAAACCCGCTCATTGAAAGGTGAATCTTAGGCCCAGCTAGTGAAGTTATACTTATCCTGTGAAAGTATTAGGTTGGAAAGAAAGTCCTGCGACACTTTTTCAATTTTTGATTTTAATTTTATCTTTTTTTGTTTACAACTCCTGACCGGTCATATATCTACCATGAGTGTCCACCACTTGTCTTCAACGCTCAGAAAATTTCTTGATGCTCCTTTTCCAAAACCCAGCGGAGTGCGGGTCGAGAAAGGAGGCGACCTCACTTTCGAGTTGGAGTTGATCGTCTAATTATTTCGTCATCAAGATGATGATTAAGGTCCAGGGATAGGTGGCAGTCATTTATAGCTCGACCAGGGGAATACGTTAAGAGTATGAAATCTTGTTGCGACTCCAGAATTTCTTACCGGGCTCATTTCGGATCATGGTGATTCGCAATGTCATGAAAGAAATGAATATTGTCGCGGTACGAGGGCTCTTGACGAGCTGCCTCGGCCAGCTTCTGGTATTCCGCAGCCTAGGCCTCTACCTACACAATGGTGCCCATAACGAAGAATTATGTAGTGGAGCTTCTGTAAGAGCCCTACCTGTAATGGAGTGTGAGGGACGCTGCTGGCTTCTTATAAAAATATCAAAAGATCGGAAGCGCTGGTAAAGGCTGAAACACGCTGTAGCGGTGAACGACATGCCTATTGAAGCTATTGCAGATAGTGTTGGTCTTTGACACGAATCCATAGTTATGGAGACATTTGTACTAGACAGTGACTCGGAGTATGGATTTACTAGTGGTCGAGGTTTTTTGAATTTTCTTGGATAACTACTGACTGCAGCACTTATATCCACCTCGTGGATTAAAGAAAAAAAAAAAAAAAAAAAGAAAAAAAAAGGACCCGAGAGAGTGCGTCTGAATTGTAGTCATAGATGTTACCTATGAACTTTTCAGAAAGAAAATTTTAGAAAGGGTGTTGCAAAGCTTTCTTTCCAACCTGCTCTATGAGATTAAGGAATTCAATACCGAGAAGGGTGCCATCGTTGATTTTCTATCATAATGCAATCAGAACTCATTGTGTGAAAAAGACAAATAAATACTGATTGAATTTTTTGAGACAGAGCGATTTCACTGATCAACAAACCACTGTAAACTGTGTAATTGTGATGGAAGGTGGAATGACCTAATCGCTAAGCGAAAGAAACACAGCGATTAGACAAAGTGACGGATTTTTGTTACGTTTAACCTATTCTGCAGTTGATTTATTACCCTCTTTGTTAAGACAAACACCCTTAGCCACACTTCCCTGAAATCGCCTAGAAGAGTGCGAATGGTTGGTAAACAGTAGGGTTCTGTCAAAACAGTAAAATTTTGTTCAGGAACTTCACAAAATGGCACCAAAACATTAATGATAATCTAGATAAGGAATCTAATGAATTTGGTAAACGCCAAAAAGAAAGAATACTCATCCAGCCCCTTTTTGTAACAGCGAAAGTTTGTTAAAGGAATCTTCCACGGACCATGGACCAGTGGGCGGGACCGGAAGTTTTTGTGACGAAATGCATGGTAGGTACGGATCCACGTGTCGAACGCACGAACGTGAACAGGATTCACTTCAAACCTTCCCATGAACGTGGATCCGTACCTACCATGCATTTCGTCGCAAAACCACTTCCGGTCCCGCCCACTGGTCCATGGTCCGTGGAAGATTCCTTTAACCCAATTTGGCAGCTATGCACCACCTCAAAGAGATTTCGAATTACTGAGGCCGACGACAGAGGCGCGGTCACCCCCGCACCCGCCCGGTCCAAAATAGCGGTGACTACGAGCTGTTTTTGTTTGTTTGTAAGAGTTGGAGTTGCTTTCCTGTTTTTTTCGTTTTTTCTCTGTTCCTTCAAGTTCTTTTCAAGTTTAAGTATACCATGAAAAGCTGAGTTGGAATGAAATGGTGCCCCGGTAGCGTAACTGGTAGCGCACTTGCCCGGAAAGCGAGAGGTGCGGGTTCTAGTCCCGCCTGGGGCGAAAGTTTTGTTCACAACCCAGCATTCTTGTGAATAACTTCGTATAGCATGCCTTATACGAAGTACAGCCTCAGATTCAAGGTTCAATTGACCTGGGTGGCTTTGTGTCTAGAACGCGACGCCCTATTGTAAAGGCCGGCCACCCTCCGTGCAACTGCACCATTCTCTAAATAGATATTAGGCAGCAGAGTCAGAGGCAACACAACTGGCTTAATATGAGCGCACCAAAATCACTAATGCGAGGTGCACCTTGGTTGTGCCTTGCGTATGAAGGCGCGCCTGTAAGGTTACGGCCTCAAACGCACAATACATTAGGAGAAATTGCGACACTATTCAAGGAATGGTTCGTCACTGATAGACGCCATTGGAGTAGCTGAACACCTCGTTTTCATATTCTTCTTTGATTTTGACGCCATTTTTTTGTGGACATGTGGTGCAAGGAAAGGTAAACCGAGAACAGGGGAGAGGAGGGTAGGGGGATGGGCGTTTTAAGGAAAACGAAACTTGTTTACTCACCTCAAAATTTCGAGCCCCATTGAGACTGTCCTAGCAAGAACCGGTTAGAACTGAAATCTACGAAAATGAGTAGGATTGAATCGCCGACTTCTCTATATACGGTAGGTGGAAATGTGCTGGAGTCCACTGTTAAGATATCGAGAATCGAGTGGGCGGGGGGGATAGGCCGATGGAAGGAGGGCTTGGGGGGCGCGTCCCCTCCCCAAAGGCTCAGTGCCATTCGATCGATATGTTAATATGGTCAACGATCGGAGCGGAGCAAAAATCATCAACTGTTGGGAAGAGAAATAAAGCAATAACGATTATCGATTCCTATAGCGCCTCGTCAGGTCATAACGGTGGATGCATGCATTCACGTACATTTGGCGCCTACCGTATTCAAAATCGGCGTGCCCGTCCGACTAGCCTAGCACCCACTTTTCTGCATAGGATCTGCAACGTGGTTTGGTAATGTATAGTAATATGAATCGATTCTTCTTGTTTCAGCGCCTAAGTGTAGTGATGCAGAGATGAGGCACAAAATAGAGGCCACACCCTGGATTCTTCCGACTTTTACATGATAATAACGAAGCGTAGCAAAGGAGAAAATGGGGATACAAGTGGGTGGGCACGGCCCAGTTTTTTCAACGCATGTCAAGTGACTGCCCTCACCCCCCCCCCCCTAGATTGGCTACACTCCTCCCTGGCTCACGAATTCCCGATTCTCGTGACAGTATAGTAGCGAGCAGCAGTCCCACTTACATACATTTCCGTTCAAAAAATGCGGCGTGCCCACCCTACTTGTATAGCACCAAGAATTGCAAGAATTATACCAGTTTCAATAGTGAACACTAAAAGGTATCAAAAACGAAGGAGTATATGAACTTTGGACGGGAACTTGTCACCCGAGCGATCGAACCCGTATTGATCCTCGAACTGTTGTATGGAGACCAATGTGGTGCTGTCGATAGGGTCAAGATCGGTAGGGTCACTTTTTTATTAGGCAGTCATTCCCCTCCCCTTACCTTAGTGACCGCCCATAAATCCGCCAACCAAAACACACCTTGGATCTAACGAGCTCTCCTTAAGCCTTTGTGACCTATCACGCTCACCTTTGATCTACAAATTGACACTTTGCCAAGGTAAGTTTTATGGGGACATTACTAGGCAAGGGCATACCAATTTTTGAACATGAGATAGGGCGCGCGTATTTAATTTACGTAACGACTTTACGACATGCCATGGGCCGTGAAACTAATGTTGGAGGAGGGAGGGGAGCACGGAATTAGCAATGTTAGTAATTTTTATTCCTTCCAAAGTTTCTCCCCCTTACCAGGTGTGTCCTAGTGGCCAAATGTGAAGAAATAATCGGAATCTGCAAAGAGGAAACGATGAGCTCAATGTTATAGCAGTCACTTACATAGCGCGCCTACCATAGTGAAAATTCTACTTCCCCTGCTTAGTTTTGCATTCCTTTAGGGTGCAAAACAAGTGTGGAACCTCAGTTCAATACTAGACTCGAATTCATTCAATTCATGGCTTTCAGGACTGCTTCGAGTCGAAGTGAAGAAGAAGTAGCTCTCATGAATGATACTCAGTCTTTCTTAAAGCAACAGTCCCAGCAGGGTCTGCTTCTTTCAATACTAATGGCACTAAAGTATACGCAGGCCCTACTCGCGGAAAACATTTGAAGTAAATTTTAAAGCAATCTCAACCTGGAAAGTCAAAAAGCGACTTTACGCCTCGAAAGCTGGGTGTGGGTTTGGAATTTTTCTGTCGGACCGCCACTTGTCCGTGATTGCTTCCCGGCGAGCATTCGCTGCTCGTTTTGTGACCACACGATTCATTTCTGAACTCCGAGGCCATCCTGAAAAAGCTAACTCATCCTGCATCCTGCGCCGTTCCCGCAGTGAAATTGCTTCTTTTTGTTTGTTCTAACACTGTTGTATGTTATCGTGTGTTAAATTTGTAATCTCCTTAATAATGGCTACGTCAGTCAGCTAATTAAAGGAGATCAAGCTTTCCAGCTAAATGTAACGGGCTCCCAGCAAATGTAAGGTTCGAATGCAGTCAGTTTAAAGCGGGTGGTCGAAACTGTTTGAATAGAAAGAAGTTTTTTTTTTTCCATGGAAAGAATCTTCATACCCTCGCTCATCTACGCCAGCCCTGGGCAGAGGAAATCTCCCTCCACTCGAATTTTATTGAAGAAAAATCTCCTGACGCTGCTGCTATTGCGCAATCCTGCGCGGTCGCGAATGGGTTTAAAGGCACAATCCCAGGCAGAAAATGTGCGAACGATCCCTTTCAGTTTGTGGAATAGACCCCTTAAGGAAGGTACAAATTCCGTGCTCGAAAATCATCCGACAAGAGCACTAGGGCCTTGCAAAGTGAGCTGCAGCAGCTGCGTTTTTTTTCTATTATCAGTCTGCCTGTTCTCTGGCGCCCTCTCATCTGCTGCGTTCTCTTGTTTCCGCCAACTCGATCCTGGGGCATACCTTCAGGAAGTATCGGTTTCTGCCTACTTCTCAATAACCACTCTTCTCTCAGTTGTCATCAACCCACTCTGTCGACATATGAAAGGGGCGGAGCTACCGCATTTGTAGGCGTGGCCTCACAAAGTGCCACCCGTGAACGTTTCTTGTTGGAAACGGCAAAATTGCCTATTACAACCACTCATGATCAGCATCAATTTTAACGATTTTATTTAAATCACACGGTTTCATAGCCGAGAGAAATTTCGTAAACAAAACACACATTACTAGCAACTTAACAGAAAACATATGGAAAACAGTCATGATCACTTACAGTATACACACGACATGGAACTAGCCGCGCACACGATTCGGTGCGCTTTGAGCTAAATCTGGCCGGGACGGCGGGCACCGTAACCAAAAAATAAATCCCGCTTCAAAAATGGGGTCACAAGCATGCACGCATACCGACGGACCACTATAAAAATGGGATTCTATGGGATGAAAAACGATGGCAAACGGATGCTGGGCGAGGGGCGGGAAGACATGACGGTGGTAGGCGAAGCGAATCGCAAGAGATTCTCGAGAACAACGCCGACCGAGAATAAGTACGGAAGCTCTTGTAAGAGCCCCGGGTCATATAAACGATATAACAATTAAATGGAAAGGGTCGTAATAAATAAGCAGGGTTCTATATACAATGAGGGGGGGGGCGAAACTGTCAAGCACAATTAGAATTCTGAACTGAGCAACTATGGAAGAACCGGGTTTCGGGTCGAATTTCGCACGTTACGATGATGACGACGATGACGACGACGACGACGACGACGATCGAACCGAAGTCGGAAGTGAACATTTGAGCCTCGTGAGCAATTGAGAGTGATGGACGTGGAAGGGATACTGAGCGCGATGTGGGGATCACTGAGTAGAAGACTCGGTGCCGTATCGTTGAGCCGGGAGCCGAGGTGGGAGCTCAGTGGGGTGGCCGGGTTGCGGCCACTGACGATGATGATCCATGAACACAACACGATCACGACGACGTCATCCCGGTTGTATCCTTTGATGGGAGTGGCGCATTATGTATCGGTCCACGGGCCCGTATGCTACCAGACCCTAAAAAATCAGCATTAATTTCTAAAAAAAAGGCAAAAATTCAAGTATAAATCTTGTTTCTCTGAGATAGCTTCATCTCATTTTCCCTATAGTTTTGGCGATTTTCCAAGAGATATGCCTTCTGGCAATATTGAGAGCACTTATTATTTACTATACTAATTGGTGCTGTAAATATCACCTTCTTAAGCGATTGAACAAACCGAAATTCTATATCGCAACAGAAAAAGCGAGTGAAACTTATGAGGCTGTGGATGGGATGCTCAAACTCGGTTCTAATTGGTCAACCAATCAGAGACGCCGCATTCGTTCCAGCCAATAAGAAGCGCGCCGAGAATGTCTGCCGTGCTCCTGATTGGCTGGCTACCAGCGATTCACACTGGAGCATCCCACCCACGTCCCCAGTGCGAATTCCGCATTTTGCTTCCAATTTTGACCCATAAAAACTATAATCATGACCTTTTTATCCCTTGAATGAACCTTTTTCAGCGAGAATCTTTGAAAACCCTGAAAACCGTCTGCAGAGTGCCCAAAAATGTTTTGGTGTCTATTTTGAAGTGATGTGTGAACCGTGTTAGTACTACTACTGGTTCTAAATCTATCAAAGAATATTGATGGTGCTGGACAACCACGAACTCTTTTGCTGTTCCAGCTCTC
>MU872291.1:8516-19348 GCA_036418205.1 Ostertagia ostertagi | reverse complement strand
CAATAGCTAACTGAAAGAATGAATTTTTGACGTTGATTGATTTCTCTTTGAGGCGCCACGCATTTGATTTGCATTCAGAATCGCGGCGTCTATTGTTGAGGTAGTCGTTCCACATGTCAATGTTTTTATCTTTACGGCCAAACTAGATGCTAAGCAACTGAGCCGCCAACAGTGATTTGGAGCCCTGTTGCTCCAATAGGGCTGAGGTCCGGTATGTGATCCCGTTCGGTGGCGCGTCACTTACCACTGTCCTAAGCTTTGTGTAGGGAATCCCAGCGTAATAATTACATTTCTATGCAGCACGATTATCGTTCAGCTAATTGAATGAAAGTTGTGATGAGTTCAGATCGTTTCGCTGAAATTGAAGAATGCCATGGTTCCCCAAATCCTATCGCAAGCTATAATTGCAAGTTTCAGGGTTTACATTCTAGGGATAAGGTTTGGAAATCTACACTGCTCGATAACAGGAAATCTGATAGCTTTCTGTAGCTCAAAAAATGAAAGAGACGGCTCTGTTTCGCTTTGAATAATTTGTAGCGGATTTTCTTCACGCACCCGTTTTACACTGTTGAAATCAAATTGTCGGCCTTGCTGAGGAAAGCCGTCGAGATTTGAAAAAATCTAATTCTTGATTCGCAATTTCGCGTAATTTACAAAGTGCCAGCGGGTCATTAGTAAACGAAATCACACTAATTGCTTCCGCAGAACATTTGTTCACTTCAAAGAGCGTTTAGCAGATGCTGTCGTGCAACTTCGTAAGTCCCTTTTTCTTCAAAGTCCGGGTCCAGAAAGGATCACTGCTTCCAGCGGAAGCGGTCCAGTGGCACGTGGCACTACATAGTACGCGCGCAGAGTGGGGATCAAATCCTTTATCGCAAACCGTCCACTCCATGCAAGTTTTTCATGACCTGTACAACGGCAGCTGCCCGTAAATTGTTTCAGAGGCAAAACTGCATTCAAATGTTACTTCGATTCTGCGTAGAATAGAATGCGTGGCGCATCCTAAGGGATTGATCAATCATCAATTGTATCATCAAGACTCTAATCTGACCCTTCCTTGGTAGAAAATTGAAATTCGACACATTATCGCCACCGCTACATTGAATTTATATGATAGGTTCTGAAACGTCAACCCAAATTCCTGTTAATTTTCCACAGTTTTGCAATCTCTCAAAACTTCTCCACCCCCTCTGTAAACCCGATTGGATCACTATTTACCCTTTTCTGCCTCACTCCTGCGAATCTGAGCAGGATTTTCATCGAAATTGAGTAAGCATTTCGCTAGAAAGTTGGGTAGTCCGACCCATACAATATGTAAAAATATCTAATTCGCTTGGCGTGGAAACGCATGGCGGCGCCAGAACAAATATGATTCCAGATTCGCTGAAAACTTGTCATCAGGGGTATTTTGACCGGTAGAACATGACTATCGCATTAGTTCGTTGCCGGTGAGCTTGTAGCCTGTGCTAAACAAAATTAGTGTAATGGTGCCAGCAAATGTGGCGCGGGCGGGCATATCGTTTTCTCTGTGCCCGAACCTGATGAGAGGTTCGCAGATTCTGACGGGTTGTAAATACCCATTAAAGGACGAATTCACGCTGGAAAGGCAACCCATTTCAAATTAAGTTAGCGATGGTGAGTGGTACACTAAAGAAGGAAAAACCATGCGAAACGGCCCAGAACCTGAGAAATGGGACCACTTCCTTGCCCGTTTTTGAGCATTGATGCGACTATCATCGCTGTGCCCTCTTCAACGCTACGCTCTCTCACCTATCTAATCACTCACCACGTATAGACCTGCGGCGAGTGATCAGATGATCGGTGGGCGTGCACTGACCAGCCGCGGCGGGATTAAACCTTAATAGGTCAACGAGGTCAACTCCTCCTGTGCAAATTGTGCTTCAGTTCGCACACTTAGGAGCTCCGCGGGTCCCTCAACCAGGTGAATTCTTCCTAATTCGATTTTCCCTCTGATCGTGAATTCGTCCTTTAAAGGACGAATTTACGATGGAAAAGCAACCCATTCCAAATTGAGGTAGAGATGGTGAGTAGTACCAGAAAGAAAGCGAAACCACGAAAAACGGCCCAGAACCGGAGAAATGGGACCCCTTCCTTGTCCGTTGATTTGAGCATTGATGGGACTCTCATCGCTTTGCCCTCTTCAACCCTACGCTCTCTCAGCTATCTAATCACTCGCCACCTATTGTACTACGGCGAGTGATCAGACGATCGGTGGGCGGAGATCGCCGAACTCGCCAACTTTGAGCCATGCTAGATCTCAGAGGTCAAATCTTTCGATGCCGATTGCGTGTCTGTCCGCACCCTCAAGAGATTCACCGCTCTCCCCACTAGGCGATTTCTCCCTTCTTCGACCTTCGTTCTTTCCGTGCAATCCTCCTTTAAGACAATTTCTGCCAATTTTTAGTCATAGAAAAATATCGATGGAAATACGGCTCAATTTTCGAAGGTTGGGGCAGTAAAGGGTGAATAGTGCCAAAAACTGTTCCCGGAATCAATTGGAGAATTTCCAAAAAAGCTTGTGCCCTCCCCCCCCCCGTCACCTTCTTTATCTATCTTCTCATCCTTGGGTCATATCTTTTGCTCCCCAGACAACCTGTTACCATTTGAGGCGACATGAAAGTTCTTATTTTTCCTGACCACCGATTCGGTCCGAGGAACCGTGTCTGGTCAGTCCCGCGTTTCTAGCTCGATGGCTCGTGTATGTGACGTAACAAACCAGCCCTTTTGGCACAGTCGCTTGGGACCGTAATGCTGAAATGTTGGGCATGGCGATTGGTCTGCTGGAGCTGGACCGGACAACTTCACCACGCAGTACTCTCCTATCGTACCAACCGAGTTGAAGTAAACCGTCGACCGTTGGGGACCCCATCCCCTCCCCAACATTCAGCATACGGTCCCAGCCGATGTGCCAAAAGGGCTGGTTTGCTTACGTCGGCTCGTATGTGGAGTGTTGGAGATTCCTATGGGTGATAAATTCGTTCAGTACATGTTGGAAGACCAGAAAAGAAGAAAAAAGACTTTCGGGAAGGGAAATTACAAAGCACCGAAGCTTTGCTGGACTCCCTTCGAAGAAGTGTGGCTCGAAGCCACCAACCCATTAAACAAATCGACCCGAAAACGTGCTGAATTTCTTCCCCTCAAAATGCATCGCGTGTTGATTCTGGCTGCAGCGTGCAAAGTTCCATGTATGACAAATCAGTTCCGTAAGGAAACGAGTCATCGAAAACCACACTCTGTGGACACAGATGGACACGTGGGCGGGTCCAAATGTGTCCAAAGGGCGCATGAGGCGAAATGCGTGGTGCCCAGCCACGTATTGGGTGACGCGTCGTAGGAAGGGATATAAATCAACCTTGGTCACCGTGCATTACATAGAGATACTCGCCATAGGTGATAAAGCCGGAAAGACTCCCTACTGGCGTACCCCAGATAACAAATCAGAGTCTCCTCACCGCCATTGAAATAACGAGTTATGTTTTCTCAGTTTTTTTCGGGTTGTTACCAGAAAAGCACCAATTTTTGTTCTCTTCGTTTTTATCTTGGAGGAAGAGTATCAGGCTCTACATAGTTCACAGAGAAAATAGAACCATGCGGTTCCTCTGCGCTACACTTTTGAGCTGAAGGAAATCAAGGTTATGAGCTTCTTCTTGCTCACGATAAAGGAACAAAAACAAATCTCTCATAAGCAACGACAGCTCCTAGACCCTCTTCCCAAATTCACCTGATTCCTGTATGCTATTTCGTGGCCGAAATAGCCTGCCCCTTCGAGACCTTTGATTTCCTATCACTTCTCCAGGCGGAAGTTTTTGAGGGAATGCCGCCAGCGTTCTTCAGTTGAACTAAAAAGATTTCCGTTGTAGCTTTCTTTCTGAAATTGAGTTACAGCACGAACTCTGCTTTCACGCGGACAAGCGACTGATCAGCTCAGAAAACGCCAAAAATCTCCCAAAAATAGAACCTTACTCAGAATGGAATAGATAGGTACAGATACTTTGACGTTTTTGAGCTATGGCCCGCCCCCACAATTATGAGATTGCCGTCTTTCCAAATGTGCCAGCTGCCGGCTGCGTAATAATGTATATGATTAGTTTCGGCAAAATTGAAAAGGCTCAATCAGTTTAACTTGCATTTTTCTATAAGAGTCATGTCAGCCCAGTATTGTGGGCAGCCCCTGCTTGTTCCGAGTTGGGCCCATGTGCGAAACCTAATTTGTTTCGCCGTTTGCGTCCAACGACAGGGCCGTACCGGTAACCCGATGTGAGAGGGCCATTTTGTTTCACACAAAAATGTTGCGGGGAATTGGACGGCGAGAGATTCGATTTGAAGGCCGATTGCGGCGGAAAGTGGGGGGGAAAAGAGGAAAACAGCGAACTTATTAGAAACGCGTGTTGATTGAGGGTGGTTGTGAAAAAATTCACCAAGTGCAACTGAGCGGCGTGGTTCAGCTTGAGTTGGCGGCGGGGGGGGGGAGCCACGCGGTGCGGTGCGCGGGTGGGCGCCGCGGGTGGGCGCGTCTCGGTGAGGCTTAATGAGGGCGTGCCGCACTCTTGCTCTGCGGCGCTGGACTGGCGGCCGCTTACCCGCTCCGGGGCACTTGAGGTTTTGCGCGCTTCGCCAGACCGGGGTGTCCATCTGTGGCAGGGGGCGAAGAGGAAGGACCATCGAAGGGCCCGGGGAGAGCAGGTGAAGCCCGCGGCCCCGAAGGGGAGCCGGAACACGACGTCGGAAAGGGGAGTGGCAAGGGACAGGGGAAGGGGTGTTGTGTGACAACGAGCTTGGGGATACATTCAAATGAAGACTAGAATAGTTCCTATAAAGGCGGAGTGAACTGTATCTTTGTCATACATGGAACTTATAGTTCACGGTGCAGCCAGAGAGTCAAAACAAAGTCGCCGATATGCACTCTTTGAGGGAAGAAATTCAGCATTCTTCGGGGGGGTCGATTTGTTCAATGGGTTGGTGGCTTCGAGCCACACTTCTTCGAAGGGAGTCCAGTAAAGCTTCGGTGCTTTGTAATTTCCCTTCCGCGAAAGTCTTTTTCTTCTTTTCTGGTCTTCCAACATGTACTGAACGAATCTACACCCATAGGAATCTCCAACACTCCACATACGAGTGATCGGCTAGAAACGCTGGTACTACAGACACGGTTCCTCGACCGAATCGTGGTCAGGAAAACCAACCCCTTCATAATTTCGCACTCAAATGAATAACAGGTTTGTCTGTGGAGGCAAAAGATATGACCCAAGGGGGTCATAAGACTTTTTTGGAAGTTCTCCAATTCATTCGGGGAACAATTTTTGGCACTATTCACCCTTTACTGCCCCAATCCTTCAAGAACTGAGCCGTATTTTCATCGAAATTCTTTCTATGACTGAGATTTGGCTAGAAACTGTCTTTATGGGTATTTCAACCCGTAGAACACGAACATCGCATCGGTTTGGCACGAAAACGATTGCCGCCCGCGCCACAGTTGCTGGCGCCATTACACTAATTTTGTTTAGCACAGGCTACAAGCTCACCCGCAACGAACCAATGTGATATTCATGTTCTACGGGTCAAAATACCCCTGATGACAAGTTTTCAGCGAATTTGGTGATCATAGTTGTTCTGGCGCCTTTTGGCGCAGGCGCCAGGCGTTTCACGCCAAACGAATGTGATATTCGTGTTCTATGGGTCGAACTACCCAACTTTCTAGCGAAATGCTCAGTCAGGGGAAAATTTCGATAAAAATCCTGCTCAGATTCGCAGGAGTGGGGCAGAAAAGGGTAAATAGTGCCCAATTTTTTTAGAATGTGAGAAATTTTAGAGAAGATTGAAAAACTGTAAATTTAAGATAATTTTTGCGTTTCAGAACCTATATATAAATTCAATATAGCGGTGGGCGATAATGCGTCGATTTTCTATTTCCTACCACAGAAAGAAGGGTCAGATTAGAGTCTTCGATCAATTGATGATTGATCAATCCCTTAGGATGCGCCACGCATTCTATTCTACGCAGAATCGAAGTAACATTTGAATGCAGTTTTGCCTCTGAAACAATTTACGGGCAGCTGCCGTTGTACAGGTCATGAAAAACTTGCATGGAGTGGACGGTTTGCGATAAAGGATTTGATCCCCACTCTGCGCGCGTACTATGTAGTGCCACGTGCCACTGGACCGCTTCCGCTGGAAGCAGTGATCCTTTCTGGACCCGGACTTTGAAGAAAAAGGGACACGAAGTTGCACGACAGCATCTGCTAAACGCTCTTTGAAGTGAACAAATGTTCTGCGGAAGCAATTAGTGTGATTTCGTTTACTAATGACCCGCTGGCACTTTGTAAATTACGCGAAATTGCGAATCAAGAATTAGATTTTTTCAAATCTCGACGGCTTTCCTCAGCAAGGCCGACAATTTGATTTCAACAGTGTAAAACGGGTGCGTGAAGAAAATCCGCTACAAATTATTCAAAGCGAAACAGAGCCGTCTCTTTCATTTTTTGAGCTACAGAAAGCTATCAGATTTCCTGTTATCGAGCAGTGTAGATTTCCAAACCTTATCCCTAGAATGTAAACCCTGAAACTTGCAATTATAGCTTGCGATGGGATTTGGGGAACCATGGCATTCTTCAATTTCAGCGAAACGATCTGAACTCATCACAACTTTCATTCAATTAGCTGGCTGAACGATAATCGTGCTGCATAGAAATGTAATTATTACGCTGGGATTCCTACACAAAGGCTTAGGCCCGAGGGAAAGGTGACCGCCGGACCGAAAACGGAATCACATAAGAGACCTCAGCCCCTTATTGGAGCAACAGAGAGCTCCAAATCACTGTGGCGGCTCAGATTGCTTAGGCGATTAGTTGGCCGTAAAGAGAAAACAGTTAACATTGGAACGACTACCTCAACAATAGGACGCCGCAGCATTCTGGTGGCAAATTCAAAGCGTGGAGCCCAAAGAGAAAGAAGAAATCAAATAAAACGTCAGAAAGTTCACGAGTAAGTATTGCACTGGTGAATTATTGAATTGCTGAGGTGGAACAATTCATTGGAGGTACCGTATGCTTCCACATACTAAGACTAAGGGTAGAGTTTCTATGACACGTTAATCGGTCCTTTACAATACTTCTATTGAGGCTGGTTTATGGTGTGGCAAATCTCCTTGAGGTTTTCACATTTCGGCTGCATGTGGTACCAAACGATCGCGTCCGAGGTAGGCCAGGACATCCTTTCCGACGGCGACAAGGATATTACAAAGAGGAGCGCAGGCGGACGCCACATACCAGTAATAGCCTAGGATGTACGAGGAGGACGTTGAATGCAGGGGTATACGCTTCATTATCAAAAACCGCATTGTTGAAATGTGGACGTTTACCTATTACTTATCCATATGGTAAAACAATAGGAGTTTCCTCTGGTTATATGGATGAAGACAATAGGACTGCCTCGCCTCCACCCACTCAAAAATGAAGCTTCCACCGATTGCTCTCTCAGAAGAAAATCGAGTGCGTGGCGCATCCCAGAAGAGCTTAATCTCTTCCAATCATCTCATCCACTTTTCGGTGCAAACTTCGCCTACAGTTCCCTGATTTCATTCTGGTTTCCTGGCTTCTGTGAGGATAATTCCTGCTTTTGCTCGTTGCATATTACCTCCATAAGGTATACACCGAGAAGATTTCACTTGAAGCAATGAAAAAGTCTATAACAATGGGGCGTCGATCAACCCATTTTGTGGGGCCACGCTTTTTCGGTTCAGAATCATACATAGTGGCACTAAAATGCGCTTTCACCTACTACATACGCAATGACTGGTGGAAACCGGCCTGTGCAAGCCAGTCTCGTCCTAGCAGAGGAGCTTGATACTGGATTATCAACCTAAGAAGGATGCGAAGGCATATGGTGACCTAAACGCGGGACAAGTTTGGATTACGTATAGGCCCACGGAAGATGACGCACTGCCATTCACTCACACTCTGCCGCACGGGTATCAACAAAATTAAAGGAGGAATTCACGATTAGAATGAAGGTCGAAGAAAGGGAAACTGACCTAGTTGAGGGACCCACGGACCTCCTGAGGGTGCGAACTGACGCGCAATTCGCATGGAAAAATTTGACCTCGGCGACCTATCATGCCTCAAAGCTGGCGGGTCAGTTCGCACCCTCAGGAGGTCCGTGGGTCCCTCAACTAGGTCAGTTTCCCTTTCTTCGACCTTCATTCTAATCGTGAATTCCTCCTTTAAATGAACGAAGATAATCTCAGAACCGAGTACAAATGAACTTATCGGAAAAGGCATACTTTGCTCACGGCCGCTTCATGGGTAACCGGAAAATTCCGAGTACTTCCTCTAGCAAAAAAAGCTCCCTTTAGAAAGTGGCAGCTCCTTGTTCACGATCAAAAAAGTCATGCACTTTCTGAGAACCTCTGAGGTGTAGTCACACAATGTGATACCTAATTAGGCACTAGTTTGAGAATTTCCCGTAAGAAAAACTCTGAATACTCTCATGTTCCATGAACAACGCTCACTTCCGCTGATTAGAAGACTAAAATGTTACATTTCGTGCATTCAGCGAATGTATTAGAACATCGACACGGTTAAGCCTCTCAGGAAATCCCTCTCACCCAAGCCGAAATGGAGAGTTCCTTTCACAAGCGCCAAAATATTCTCTCTTACCTGAAATAAATCCGGCGGAACACAGCCTTTGAGCAGATGATACTGTACATGTTGTAGGGAGTCCTTCGAATAGTTCTGAAATGGGTGCACGTTTTCACGGACCCTTTACGAACCCAGACACCATTCAGAACGAACACTTACGTGAGCATGGGCGAGCATTTCCACCATAATATGATGATCGTAGATCTCTCTGGCTTTCGTCAATCGTTCTTCGGGTGTCTCCATTTTTTCATACTCTTTGATCTAGAAAAAAATACAGTTATTTTTCACAGACGCTCTTCTTTCATTAAACATTCAATATGAAGGCACATCCGTCAGGAACCAGTTTTTCTTTCTCTTCTTATATCCCAGTCTTCAATGATAACCAAAAGGCATACACGTTGCGATAAAAACTGAAAAGGGCGCTCATGTCGTTACGGCGGACATTTGGTTGAATAATTTATAGTACTTGGGACCAAGCCTTAAAGGCATGCCACAGGATCAAATTGGTGTGGTTCTTGCCACGGATGCGAATGTATTTGTGCGAAAGGGGACAGCAGTGAAAAAAAAGGAGAAGAATCTTTCGAAAAGCTTAAAGGAATCTTCCACGGACCATGGACCAGTGGGCGGGACCGGAAGTGGTTTTGCGACGAAATGCATGGTAGGTACGGATCCACGTTCATGGGAAGTTTGAAGTGAATCCTGTTCACGTTCGTGCGTTCGACACGTGGGAGACTAAACGCTGTGAGGAGAGTAAGAGGCAAGAGAGCGCTGCGAATGAGAGAGCCGCCAGACGACAGTTCGCTGCAGACTTCGAGAGTTGCATCTGCTGCAGCTTATTTTAGAAAGGTACTAGTACTAGCGCTCCTGCCTGTTGATTTCAGTGGCAATGCCACAAACTGTGATTGTCTTCTAGAGTCTACCCTACAGAGTGGAGGGAATCGTTCACAGGACTTCAGCCTAGAATGTGCCTTTAAGGAGGGGAAAGTGATTCTGGAGTTGATCGAGGGACAGTGTTCATTCCATCATCCTAGGCCTAGTTCATTAGTCACGTACGAGAGGAATAATAAAACAATGAAACACTGTTTTGGAAGACCCACTCCATTGCCCAATAGAACATGAGAGCACCTTGACAGGGTTGAAGCTGATGTAGTAAAAATCAGTAATATTTCAGGAATAACACAAGAAGGTTGTAGAAACAAAGGACAAATCTAGATCCCCCTAGTTGAGCGAATTCCGTGCCAGGCACGTTATAACCTCTCCATCACCTTCCCGAGAAAGAGCAAGTTAGGCAGACGGGGACGTCAAAATATCAAATATCCACTATAACTACATTGCGCTCAATATTCTTGATGAATTTCCGCTAAGGCACAATATTAGTTTAAAAGGTAAGACTTTATCTTCGCACTCGAGGGGAAAGCCTTCGTCCCCTTAAATTTCCTTTTCAGATCCTATTAGTAGGAGTATCAAATGGTAGAGTTCAGTCACCACGTCAGTAAAATATCAGCAGATCAGCCGCAGCTCAAACGTTGGGCCAACAGAGCAGAAAAAATATTTGCCGGAAACGAACCGTAAACAAGTTTCAAGAGTCGAAAACAGGAAATAATTCCAAAAAGCTTATGATGGGTAGAAAGGTAGAGTTATTTTTATGTGATCCTGTGGGCTAGCAAATTTGGAAGTTGGAGTTCGAGAACGCATATAGTCAAAATTCCAGCATATCCCACAATTTATCGCCAGTGATTTTTGTTCTTTAGTGCTCCTAAATTAGGACTCAAAGTTGTGCTTAGAGCCGAAAATGTACTGTCTGTACTGTTATGTTCCCACAATCAGTACACACGAATTCATCATAAGTCTTCTTGGTGCCCAACAGGTTCCGAAAAGAGGTCTCCTCTAGTCGCTCAGTGAGCCTGAAAGTTGATCGACCCCTCACTTGAGGTCCCCCCTCGTTGTTCGCCTGGGGTCCCAGACTAATTCGTTAGTCATGGGTTAAGTTGGTTGCAAGCCCCGGTACGTTATTCGACTCGAAAGCGTCCGAACGAGGGACAAGGATCTCGTCAGGGACCTCATTCGGATGGTGAGTGCGGCCTTATTGCCGGCTACAGTGCTAGGAACCTGAAGGCTGCCATCAGCTCGTTTCTGTTCTACTTCAATACTACACACTATTGTTTCCTTTGTAGTTAA
>MU872288.1:1375-18984 GCA_036418205.1 Ostertagia ostertagi | reverse complement strand
GGTGGTAGTGCCGCATCGAAACCCTCTTGGAGGGGGGGGGGGGTAAAGTTTTTGGAAAATGCGAGCACGACGGTTGACTCTGTCTCCAAGTAGACCTAGAGGCTGTACACTTATACAGAATGCCTTCAACTATCCCGCCCCAAACATCATTTGCCTTGTCCCAATGAGCTTCTTTTCAGCCCATAAAAACAAATTTGCAATTTTAAGGAGTTGAGCTGTAATTTAACAACTCTGAGCCAGGACACCAATTCATTTCCTGGTGACATAGCGACGATATCATCGGGTTAAATCGGCGACAGATAATGGCAGAGATGAACAGCGAATGGGCAGGTGGTCGTGCTGGTCGCGGTTGCACGATCTCGGATGAATCCTGACGCATTGGAGAGTAGCCAGAAACATTCATCGCCTGGGCAGCTGCATCTGGCGGCTATAATCGCCTTTCATGTAAGTCTTCACGTGCACTCCAAGTGAGCATCGACATGCACCTACTAAGAGCAACTCGAGCACTTCCCACAAAGGTAATTGCCTTGCTAAAGTGAAGGTGTTCGTGCGCTGTGTTCACTAATCGCATTTCATGGCAGAACTAGGGGAAAAGCTGGCTGAATCGTTGCCACGCGATTGTTCCGTCGATTACACCGAATCTTATCCCGCCCATGCCGACCAAGCCTGGGTGTGGTTCACTAGGACAGAAAGCGAATTTTTCGCGTTTCGCAGCGCGAAACATTTTTCGCTGCGGGAACCTCAGGTCCACCGCTGATCATCAGTGGACCCGAGGTTCCGCAGCGAAAAATGTTTCGCGCTGCGAAACGCGAAAAAGTCGCTTTCTGTCCTTGTGAAGCCACACCCCTAAGCCTTCCATCCCCCTGGATTGGCCCACTAGTACCACATATGTCTGGGCGTACAAAAGCACGGGCTAGAGACTGGGTCTACAGCAACCACTGAAGGAAGCTGTAGTGGGATGCGTCTACAGCCTACACTCTCACTTTCCGGGGTCGGCCGATGTTCTAGTCCGCGCTTTTATACGCCCAGACATGTCCGGTACCAATGGAGTCAAACTGGAAACTGAATACAGGGTGCATCCCGAAGCGTGCTGATCAAGGCTGATGTCTTTAATTTGTGTCTAAATATTATGCAGTAACTATTATTACTAGTTCCTAGGTTATTAATAAGTCTTTTGCTTGTTTTTGTTTGGCTAATTGGAGGCTCTTCGGTGCAGTCGGTGAGGTAAATGTTCTCAGAAGAATGCTTAATTACAGCCAAAACACTTTCGCTCCGTCGGGACTAGAACTCGAACTTCTGGCTTGATCGATTCTCATGACAGTCGGGGTTTGAGACCTGACAGCAACTAGGTACATACTTGTCTTCGTAGGGTAACACCCATCACCGTCCCTCTCGAGCTGTAAGAGGGGGTGATATTTTGTAATGTGTTTTATAATGTTGTGATAATAATGTTGTATCTTTCGTAAATTTTATGATTGTATTCAGCTAAACGAGGTTATTTTGAGGGGCAGCGTGGAAGGATCAGAGAAAGAGCGAAATTCCGAAGTATCCGTGGTTTTCCCATGTTTCAGTGGCTTGACCCGCCCTGAGCCCGACTCCTTTTTGACGTTTGGAAGCGAACTTCAACGACAGTATCAGCGCCACGAGTCGCCAATCGTAGAAGGTTCGGCTGGCCAAAGGGAGTTGGGTCGTATATCTGACGGGGGGGGGAGGGTTGGTTATATTGAAAGGGGGGAGATTACCACAGTTCACGGTCAGCCCTGCCTTTGAGAAACCAGGTCAGATTTTTTCAACACTTCCTTCAGAAGAACTCCCTCGAAAGTTATGCATGGGTAATAAAGCCCATTCCATGCAGGCTAAAAGCTCCTCAGGGAGCTTTGTCCTCATGGCAAATATCCCCTAAGCTGAAATGGATGATAAGGCAAAAACATAAAGCATTCGCCGTTGATCAATCCCTTTTTGGGATGCGGCACGCATTCTACTTCCATTTGTACATTTCGTAGTGGCATTTGAATGCGATGTGGCCTATACAATGACTTGCGGGGGCCAGCCGATGTACAAGTCAGTGTTTTTATCCTCCCAGACAAGTCTGGTACCAATTAACCGACCCGGAGGGATGGAAGGCTTGGTTGGCCCGGGCGACTCACGACCCAGGATTTGATCCCCGGACCGCTCGCGTGGTGAGCGTGCCACTTGCCACTACACCACTTCCGTCCCAAAAATGGATGTTACAGCTATTGTCAATGGACAATTACTTTCATGGAACTGGCTATGATTGGGTTAAAAAGTTCCATACCATTAAGATCAGAATTGGAGATAAAAGAAAACCTGATAAACTCTATACTTCTACGCTCTTTTCTTTTATTTTATTTTTATTTTCTTTATCTCTCGCTAAAAGAAACTGAGAAGAGCACAAAAGAGTGTCAGTGTCGGCACCGTCGGCGTTCACACTTTCTCAGCAACTTTATATCCGCCCCGTCCCCCCCCGCGTCCTCTACCGCCCTCAGGCGCATCTCGAAATTCCAGGCTCGCACTCAACAGCCATTCAGCCTAAAGGTTCCCTCAATACACCCTTTGGCTCCGCCCACTGTTCACTCTTGATTGGCTGTTATTTAGCAGTTATTTTATTATTAACCAGTCCAACTCCGCCTACTTATTCCCTACAAAACAGAAAAGCAGCCTGCGAGCGGTAGAGGGGGTGGTGAATGTCTCAAGCCTTTTTGTAAAGGTTTCCTCGTTGAATCCGTCGAAAAGAACCTGTCGGCTATCCTTGACATCCGTGTGTGGACCTATCACATACTAGATTCTTCTATGATTCCGGATTTCGACATGCTTGAAACTTGTATGAAATTCTCAGCACCCATTCCTACGTCATGGTACTGGTCACCATGAAAAACACTAAGTTTTCTTTTTAGCGTTTTCGGCGGTTTCCTTTGCTTTTTTTCGGTGGCACTGGTGGTTGCCTTTTCATCTCCTATTCTCTCACTCTTATGTAGAAAAAGCATTTCTTTTATTCGTGAAACTGATAGCATAGGTACTTTATATTTGTATTCATGGTGTAGATACTGGATTCCAATCGCTATCGCAAGACGGGGGAGGCATCACAGCGGCAATGCATTTGGAACCGCATCAAACACCTGATCTATGTTAAGAACCAAAGGAGGCCCCAAAAACGAGGACATGGCAGGGTCAGTAATTTTCTCGCCCAAAACTTCCTTCCCTACGCAGGCTTTGTGCCCCAGGGATCCCTAATTTTGCGATACGCGCCGGATTCCAAAGTCATTTCCCATAAAGCCGACCAAAGCAGCATCCTACCATCCTTTTGTTGCAACATATTGCTTTGCTTCTACTGTCTGGTAGTTTGGTCTGACAGAAAGATGCGTTTCCTAATGAGTGCAATGAGTGCATGTCTTTGATATAAATAAAAACACCCCATTCGAACCACGCTTTTTACACTTACGCTAAAAGTAAATAATCACAAATATATCAAATATGCCTTATCACAACATCACCAGCTGCCTTTTTTGTTGGCATTCCAAACTATAAACATGAAGGGTTGAAATGAATGAAACTCACTATAGCACTTGTATTTGCGGTGCTATTACCTTCACGAGATGATTAACAATGAATACCAACTGGACAGAGCAGAAACTCAGCTTCAAGTCGGTCGAAACCATCTGAGAGCAATCTGGCATTTCTTCCCTTCAACCTCTCTCATCCTCTTCGGACTTCACCCATCTGGGAAAAAAAAGCAACTTGCAGGTCAGAAGCTCATAGAACCAATCAGTATTAAAAGTGAGCAACTTACAACACTGGGCGCAAGCATAATGCGTGGCGCATCCGAAAAATGAAGTAGTTCAAGATCAGTGCTTGATCCTCCATGTAGCCAGAGCTTCTTTTGCCAGTGATTGTCAAATTGCAGTCGGCAGTGACTATAGACTTGAGTGCTCCCCTAATATAGCTCAACCAAGACACTCTAGGCCGAAACAGCTCCAGGTCAAGGCCAAGTTTAGATGATGATTTCGGGTATTCCAATCTCAGAAAGAATCCCAACCTCAAGAGAAAAGCAGTGCTCTTCATGTGAGATCTTCAAATGAAAAACATGGTACAAGAGGACGAAGTGCCCAAACACTGTCAATAAGGGATCAAAAACCTAAAGGACTCCCATTACACGAAATTCGTCATATTTTATGGTAAATTCAAAAAATACAACATATCCGTTAGAAAGTGAAGCTATAAAAAACAATTAAAATATCTCAAATCCGAATATCTCTTGACCGTGTGCTTGCCCGCGATCATGGCGATTAGATGAGGTTCGCCGGGGTTGTTGAGTTGGGACAACACCCTAAAATGATAATTTTAGAATTTCAGTTAATAGAACATTGAAACTTTGCTTCTAATACGCTCTTCTGACACTTCAGCTCACCTTACTCATGTGCAACTTTACACACAGCAAGTATTGATTTTTCGCGCACGCGCTTAATCGATATCCATTTTTCAAACGCACGCGGCTCAAACAATAAAAGCTGACTTATACCTTGACGATTTTAGTAACTTGTTGAAGAAATTCCTTTTGCATTGACATCATCGACTCCAACGTTTTGATTTGAGCCGCCGCCATTTCCGTCCACTTTTCAAACATTCGTTTTTCGCTCTGAATCATCTCCATGTTGGGGAACAGATTGCAAGAGCAGTGATCACAACAATTAAAGCAGATGAAAATGTTTTGCACTTCAAATTGAATAAATTCTTAGTGGGAAACCAACAGCGAACATGGGAAAATAGTTCAGAAAACCCCTTTAAAATCCAAGAAATGTGTCTTGCGGGGTTTGCTGCATCAACACTCGGCATACTCGTGCTAGAACCATTCCGGTAATACAGGATCATGCTCAATGGTACCATTAGTTTACTTCTTTACTATCGCTTTTTTACTGCAAGGGTTCTTCTCTTCACCAAGTATTGCCACAGCTATTATTTCCACAAAAGCTGAGCCAGTGGCCGGGGCGGGGCTTGCGCCATGGGTGGGGTTTACGAACCAGCGAAGATTTTTTTTACTTTCTTGGAACGATGTCAGACTTTTGCGAATCCAGCGCCCGCGATCGCTTCGCTGCCAGCGAATCGCTCGATTGGCTGGTACCGCGACGCGACCGCGACGCTAGCGAATCGCTTAATTCGCAAAGTGGCTGGTACCGCGACGCGACCGCGCACGCTAGCGAATCGCTCGATTCGCAAAGTCTGACAACGACCTTACTCTCTCATTGATAACGCTTTAACACCACAAGGCTAGATATCATGTACCTGTTCCATCGCATGACAGAAAAATACAACGTTGGCTTTGGTAACTGTTTTTCAGGGTTTATGTGCTGAAAATTTAACCTTTAACGTCTCCATTCGTAGTCGTTGAATTTCAATTTCTGATACATCGGAATAATCCAATTCGGGTACTGTGAGATCGTAGTTGTCACCAGAACATGCGGAACCATTCGGAAATTCTCTTTCAATTGATGGGGTTGCAGTACGCTGAAAGACCGACAAATCCTGTCAAAAAATATACATATTATACACTGACAGAACGATCGGTACAGTATTAGGACTCAAATTTATCTCTTTATCTAATTTCTAACAAATGGAGAAAAATTGGAATAGGAATTCCACGAAACTTCGGAAAAACGAGAAAATACATAGTTGTGGGAGCTAATCGATTCCTTCAGATTGCGCCTCACCCTCGACTTCCATCCAAAACCACAGTAATTAGGACACTGAATGCTCGCTACCCGAGCTGTCGTAGATCTGCCCACATTCAAGTTCAGTACTCCTACGCTCGCAAGAGGGCTTGAAACTGATGTTGCCAAACTCGAAAGATGGGCAAGCCTTTGCGGGAATGTGGGTGCAGGTTTAAAGTGCTGTGTTAAGTTCGAGCGAAAGCGAACGACAAGTTTTACGCGTAGCTGTGGTATGGATACATCTGCGCCGCATGAGCAGGCATCGAGTAAGGCCCCTCCTCTTACGCGGCGTTCTGGGCTTATCACTAGAATCACCAGCCCTTACCAGGAAGGTCTTTCAGGGCGTGACGAGCTTTTTGAAAACGGTCTTTTGCATGATATAGGGGCAGATGCGGGGACCACAGAACCATGTTTAATTTTTCCTGAACGGCCCTCTGAATACCAGAAAAGGGGGTCCCTAGTTCGATTCCTCTTGGTGACAAATTTTTGCATTTCGGAGTTGACGTTGTGGGGGGGGAGAACGGGTTTTTCCAAAAATCGCGCAAGATCAATGGTGGGCGGTTCTGGAGTGTGGTCTGGTTAGGTTTAACGCGGTTGCGGGAGATTGTTGCACGTTCAACCAAAATGGCAGAAGATGTCTGTGTTAGCCAGCTGATGCGAATCGAGAGCTAGGACCTCGCTTTCTGGATTCAGAGGCCTGGTTCGCCAGGAAAGAAGATGGAACAGGAGTTCTGAGCCTGTCCATGCGTCTGCCCCTATATCATGCAAAAGACCGTTTTCAAAAAGCTTGTCACGCCCTGAAAGACCTTCCTGGTTAGTCGACTCAGAGTTCGCTACCTTTTCAAGCCGCCCCATGCCTGCCCTGCCACTCATGGTCACCTCACCTCAATGACCCATTTCCACTTGCCTGGATTTCACTTTTCCCAGACTGCTGAGAAAACCCCACCTCTTTCTTGGTTGTGGCGTTCGCCTTGGCTGGAGGTTCATAAATAGAAATATCGTCACTATCGGAGACATTTGGATCGTTCGATGCGGTTTCCATCATGTAAGCGTCAAAATTCATCTGAAGCAGTTTCTTAAATGCAAACATACACGAGAACCCTCAGAATAAGACATACCGACGATCTCTGTGGACGAAAATCGTATCTAGATGGGGCTGTATTATGCTGCTGTGAGCTTTCAATGGCTAGTCGATATAGTTGTGCATCTAGTTCTCGAGACTTGTACAATGAATTTTCCGCTCCCACATCACCGTAAGCGTGAAGGAGGTGGATACCTTAACATACAACAACATATGTTTGTTATATTTTGATTGCCTCGAATAACATTTGAAACAGATGACCGAAGGCAGTTATTACGATGGCTCCAGGGTGTTACGCTTCTGATGACGGCACATTGGTGGAAGGGCGGTAGAAGGCGGTCAGCCACACCTCTAGTGCGATGTAGGGTGCTCAAGTCGTTCGGGCACATGAGCACCCGAACTGAGCGTAAATTACGATGTTCCAATGTGTCGCGCATTGTACGTGACTACAGCGGAAACATCATAATGCACGCTCATTTCGGGTACTCCCCGTGTCACAACGGCTTGAGTCGATGTAGGGTCTAGCTCACCAATTACGAACAAAGATGGCATCGAAACCGTGCTGCCCTCCAGTTGTAAGTCACTGGCAAACCCTTGGGGGTGCTAACTTAGTTGGGGGGGGAGCCACGCGGCGCCGCGGCAGTCTGCTCACCTGGGTCCTCTCGAGCGAGACAGTGTAAATTCGAACATTCCAGCTTTTCACGCATGTCAAGTGACTGCCCCCCCACCCCCCTAGACTGCCTACACTTCCCCTGGTCCACGGATTTCCGAACATGCCAGGCGAGCAGACTGCCGCGCCGACGCGTGTCCCCAAATTAAGTTATCGAGCAGCCGCGATCCCTAGGCTCCTGAGGACACATCTCCATACCATCACAATTTCATCATGCGCATTTGAGAGCTGAGCTGGTACAAAAGAAGCTCCACAATTTCCACTGTAATGAGCTAGACATTTACCATCATGGTGACACAGATCGTTTCCGAAGCACATTCCAGCGCAAGAAAACTGTCGCGTATGTGACCCTCTCAAAATGTTAATTTTGAGGAGTTTCGCACTTCAAAAATGGTTCTGTTAGCTACTTTAGGAGCTGCATATTTTATTTATCACCTGCACCAATATGAGCTCATGGTGCAACTTTGAGAAGATGGAGACGTTCTGCGGATACTGGCTAGAAGCGATTTAGAAGGTTTAGAGTTTGTTGACGACGTTACCGATCCTAGCCATCGAGACTGATCAATCAGCCGATACCAAATAAAATACAAGATTTCAATAACGACATAGCAGCTAATTTAGCAGAGAATACTTGCGCGCCGGAGCTAGCAGAGCATGAGCACGCCTCTATGGATTGCTAAAGCAAAAAGCACACAATCCTCAAGCTGTAAATCGCTTCAGACTGATTACTGACTTTGTTCCTTAGAAGAACATACCAATATGAATATTCCTTTCAATTTCAGGCTTTAACTTTCATTTGGAGGTAGTATGATGGCAAAAGGGGTCATTTCAACAGGCACGGTCCGGTAGTCAAATCCCAAGCGAATTTGCGGCCACACCAAGCCAAAAAGCCTAAGATCACGGTCATTAGCTGGGCAATCATTTCTTGGGCTCCACCAGGGTGAAAATCGTGTCGAGTACGTGGTCGCAGAGGTACGACCCCCCCCCCCGAAATCGAGATCCTGGCACGACCCCCTCTAACAGAGCAAAATTAATTCAATTAAAATAAATCCTGCAAAACAAAAATCAAAAAAAATCAAAACAATAAAAAAAATTCTGCAAAATAATGCTAAGGACGCTTCATCTTGTCATCTATGCACGTCTCCCATCGCTGCATACTTTTGTGTACATACTGAAATATCGACTCGAGGAAAGAGGCATTAACTTTGTGTGACCTCAAGGCGAGGTTCGTTCAGAAACGCACAGAAATCCTGAAGACACGGGGTTGCGATTCAATCTTGATTCTTGCTTGAGTATATCAAAACAGCCGAGTGTATCAAAGGCCGATTCAACGGCAGCTGCGGCGCGATTGTCACTGGGTCAGATTTGCCGAAATTTCAAAAAAAAACGTCCGAATCTACACCCTCGATGAAAAGGTTGCATTCCTCCATTTCACAACCTTTGAAGCAGCTTGAGGTAGAGTTAGATAGAGCTGGATTTCGCGTTTCCAACAAGCATCGAAATTGCTCTGGAAGCCTTCCTTGCAGAAAGATAGGGTCTGTCAAATTTCGTCGAGTAAATGTCGAGGAGGCCGAAATTTTCACGCGAGTTTTTGCCACTTCAAGAGCAATATATCTCTTATATTGTAAGATCCTGAAAAAGGGAAGATAGTTTTGGAAAGCGGAAGGTTTGCGCTTCCTGATGGTCTGTTTAGTTTTCTTCTACAGCTTTTTGGTTGAAGAGATAATTGCGTCGAGGATCTATCGAGGACGGATCCGGCCACCTGGAAATCCGCTCCCTCATTCACCATTGCAAGTGTGACTCGTTGGCAACACTCGGAATGTGTCTAGAACAATATCTTTGAACGCAAACAATAAGAATAGGAGCAATCGTCATCATCCGATTTGGTATTGGTATAAGCCATGCATCCCTCCTCCACTCACAGTTGCAGAATCGATTGAAAGGTGTTATATGATGGGGACCTTCGAACGAAACTGTATTGTAGTAGACATAGTGTGTGCCGCTTTAGCGAGAGGTGCGGGTTCTAGTCCCGCCTGGGGCGAAAGTTTTGTTCACAACCCAGCATTCTTGTGAAACATTCGCAAGGCGAACTGCGGCCAAAAACAGCAGTTAACAAAAAAACATAGTGTGTTGTGCTATTCCTGTAACCTAAAAAACAACTTCATTTGCCCAGCGCTTTTTCTTCACGGTTGTCGTTTTTCCGACAGGGTCCCTAACAACAGCGTCATTCTCAGCGAGGTATTAAGGGAGAAGGAGCGAGTGATAGGCGGAGGAGGTGCCTTTGCAGCGCGTGCGCACATGTGGCACTCTTCTTTGCGGGATGCACTTTCATTCTTTGTACTGCCTTCAAATACGCCCTTCTCATGAAGGTGGAGGAATGGAGCGACTGAACCTGCAAAGAAAATTTAATATCATGTTTTTTTTCGATGTTTTCATTTTCTGCTGCGCTATACCCTATTACCTATCTGCACCATGATACCACTTCTGTTACTGACCCCAAGAGTACGACCCCCCATGGACCAGCCCAACAGGTACGACCCCCCTGTCGAGGATTTCCTCGACCGATATTCACCCTGCCCCAATACCTAACCATTTGGGCGCGGCCGCGGCGAACGCGGCCGAGTTGATAGGTGCCCGCGAACTCAGCACAGCACAGTTCGCGGGCACCTCGAGTGCGTTTTCAACGGTTCGCGGGCACTATCGACTCGGCCGCGTTCGCCGCGGCCGCGCCCAAATGGTTAGGGTATTGTCTGGGAGCCATTTCTTTGTGCTATAACGCATATATGGTGCCCTATGGCCACGGCATGCGCGTACTCCAGCTGTTCATCGTCATCATGATCGATATCCAGAACTCCACGGCAGGACTTCTTGGACTTTCTGCTAGGGTCCTACCGCGAAAGGCTAGATTGCAGAAACGCAGATTAAAACGTCCCATTCAATACTTAATGCAGTATTTTTGACTTGTTTTTATTGGATAACTGCTGTTTTACGCCGCAGTTCGCGTTGCGAAAGTTATCACAAGAATGCTGAGTTGTGGCAAAACTTTCGCCCCAGCCGGGATTCGAACCCGGATCTCTTGCTTTCCGAGCAATTGCGTAACTGGTAGCGCAACCGCCCGGGAACCGTGAGATCCTGGGCATGAATGCTAGGGCGAAAGTTTCGCCCATCACCCAGCATTCCTGTGATAACTGAATACAAGTTACGAGAAACTATTTAGACAAGAGAGCGCGGATGAGTGCAGAAAAACCATGAAGTCGACCGGCTGGGAACTCCTGCAATTTTTTCCTTACACGAACGCATGCCGTAGACTTTCAGCGTATCCCACTGATGTTCAAATGCCGAAAAATACTAAGCTCACCTTCCCTCGAGGACCCGTTTCTTCCTGTTGCCAAAGTGGTTCTGAATCTGAAGCGGGGTCAGCGAAACATTGAATCGTTTTCGTATTTCTGACGCAATATCTTCCCATGCCTTCCTCCGAGTTTGGTTGGTCGACATATAGCGAGTCTTACCGCTACGTATTAGCAGTTGTTCGTTTTTCAACACCGCCATGACAATGTAATCGGAGGCCGCTGGAGGTATAGGTGCAATACGCCTTCGATAATCCTGCATCCTGAACACTTTAATGAGATCACTTTAGTATATTGAGATTTATGGAAGCGTTCATGGTTCGCGATCTATATGCGATTAGTCGATTAAGCAAATAGGACTGATCGAATGGTTCCGAACACTGCGCGATCGCCTAATCGCCTGATCGATACATATAACCTCCCCTTCAAAAAGCGAGAAAGTGTCGGGTGCAGACCAAACACCACAACTGACGACGGCCTCCAAGTAAATCTGGTTAGAAGTTGTTCATAGTGATAGCTGATTTCTGGTAAATGATAGTTGTAATTAGTGACAATGATAGAATACAACTGCAACAGGCTAATCATTTCATTGGCAGAAAACATTAACATTTTGTGAAGGCCGTCGTCACTTGTGGTGTATGGTCTGCACCCGACACTTTCTCGCTTTTTGAAGGGGAGGGTACTTTTCCTTTTGAACCCTCGCCTGATCGCCTAGTGGCATATGCGACCACGAATTGTGAACGCTGCCCTGTTGAGGAGTAAAGAAGGGCACACTATTTGCCGCAAAATATATCACAAGAACAAAGACAAAGAGCGAATATGTGTCGACAAATACTGCCGGAATGCGCCACACAGCCAACTCTTACTCAAAATCATACCAACTCAATAGGATTTTCATCCCATCACTTGTGGCACAAGTTTCATAATCATGTCCACCTATTTTCCTTTCGAGAAATTTTCTGCTTTGTCAGATAATTCGCGTATCTGATGTACTTGGATACTTGGATGCTCGTTGTCAGCCGATGATCTTCAGCGGCGAGCACACGCTTCCCTCCATTTTTGACGATCTTGAGCGGTTTGGGCCCAGTGTTGGCCCGCATCTTCTTGAAGTTTCTTCAGGGAGTCTCTCCATCGTGTTGCAGGACGGCCAAGTGTGCGCTTCACGTCTCGTGGATACCAGAACGTAACGCGTGTGGTCCACCGATCATCCATGCGTCTGACCACATGTCCGGCCCATCGTTTCTTTGCGTCCCACGTATACACTGCGGCGTCACGGATACCAGACATTAAGCGCATGTCTGTGCTGCGCAAATTGCGGCTTCTCTGCTCCCGGCGGTTAATGTTCAGCAATGTCCGCTCCAGCGCTCTTTGTGCGCGAGTCAACATCATCGTAGACGTCTTTCTCCGCCCACGTCTCGGATGCGTAGCAGAGTGCGGGCAGTACCGTAGAGTCGAATAGGTCAGCTCGTATCTTCTTGTCCGAGATGAGCTGAGCCGCCTCTTTGATGCTTCCCATTGCCGTCCATGCGCATTTCTTGCGCCTCATGATCTCTGCGCGCAAGTTGTTGTCCACGGAGATGAGTCGACCGAGGTACACATAGCAGTCGGTGTCCGGGAGTGCGGCGCCTCCGAGTATGATAGGTGACGCATCTGCCCATTCGTTCCGCATGACCATTGTCTTGTTCCGGTTTATCGTGAGGCCAATGGCTCTGCCGACATCGTCCAACTCCTCCACCATCTGCTGTAGTTCCTTTTGGTCTTGACTGATGAGGACGATGTCGTCTGCGAAGCGTAAGTTAGACAACTTCTTGCCGTCGATGTCGATGCCTCTATCATCCCAGTCCAGCTGTAGCATCGCGTGGTTGAGGGCGGTGGTGAATAGCTTGGGAGAGATCGTGTCACCTTGCCTGACTCTGATGTAAATGCAATGATTAGTACCAACCCAGAAACTAGCCCCAGAGGGGTGGACGGTTTCGTTAGCAAAAACGAGGCCGATTTCACTACCTAGAAAATGCACATCAGTGCTTCTGTCGCAGAATGTTACCATATCCTGTGCATATCCTGTGTTCATATGGCGGAAAAGCTTATAATTACGAAAGCGCCGCTTATTACGCGTGATCCGGGTCGAATGCCTCGTTGGCCAACCAGACAGGGTCAAGCGAGGCGTCGAGGAAGATCTGAGATACCCCTCCTCGTCCCCACCTCCCACCATCCCTCCGTTCTCCTCTGCGCACAGCATACGACCTGCGAAGAGGTGTGACTGCTTTTCGACCACAGTTCTGTACTGTGTGAGAACAGTGTCGAGAGTGAATACGCGCGAGAGAGTGCAGACGGCTCGGCCCTAGATAGAGTAATGTATGCGCCGATAGAGTGAAAATAGACGGAAATCCTCGAATAAGTGCGTCGAACAAGCCTCGAAGCTCGAACCAACGCTTTTTTTTTTCGTCGCATAACTCGACGAATAGTTCGTTGGAGTGTCAGATTTGTAGAATTTAACAGAAAAAAATCGTTTCACGTGACTTTCGAGGAAATTTCTAGAGAAGTACGAGTTTTTGTACTTGAAAGAGCCATAACTTCCTCCAAATGCATCAATTCACCAAGCTTTTTGTAGCATGCATAACAAGAAAATCTGGGATGGGAGTAAAGTACATAAACTAGCAATGAAATGTGTGAGTTCCCCCATTGACGAGGGTTACAGAAGGTGGAGCATGAAGATGACCCTACTTGAAGCCACGAGCCAGCTATGCCACACGCTCTGCAAAACTTGCACCACCTTCGGACTTAGGCTCCGGATGATAGAGCTTGAAGACGGGATTTTGCCAGTGCAACATCAATCTGCAGCAGCGTTGGAAGACATGCTGCAAAATCTTAGACTTCACACGATGTTGATCCAGTAACCTGGCCACTAGCAGCGTGGAACATTTCCACTGAGCCATTGGCAATTCGCTATGGTCAAAATAGTGAGCATGCCCCACATTGTCTCCAAAACTTGCGCTACACATGGGCTTGAACATTCGATGCAGTTATGGAGCCCTATTTGTCGATGGAGGAAGTTGTAGAGAAATGAGAGTAGCCTTAAAAGGTTGCAAAGCTTCGGACATCCCATAGCACTGATCCCGTGACCTATCCAATACGAATGTAGAACCAGGGCGCTACACCACTGCCGTATCAGTACCATGCGACCCCCTTCCCTTACCACTACCCTGCTTTAACCCACGCAAACTGACACTTTGCATATGGCCATCCTCCGAAGGACTTTTTAGCGGCGCAGACAACGACCGCCTGCCTCTCCACATCTCGTGCACTACCACTCTTTCGCTGCCGCCCATTGCAGCAGCGCTGCCAATCCTCTTACAGCCACCAAATGGGCTCCACCCTTACTCCCGAGTGAATTCAAACTCACTTAAACTATTCTGATGAGGAATCTTCGGAGAGGTCCCAAAGGTCCTGTACAGCAGTGTATTTTGTTAGACGCATGTAGGCCTCCAGCAAGTTACATGACCTCATGACCACGTGGTAACTAGCAGTTGAGTCCAGATTACTGCCGTCCATGCAAGTTTACCCACAACGGGCACGTGAACGTCATTAAGTAGGGCAACTTGTCAGCTCTGTTTTTTTTTCCTCTAGAGGTTTCAGGGCACTATCGCAAGATACGGAAACATCCCTAAGACTAGAAGGCGGGTGAACTCCGGGATAAAGAAAAAATGTTAATGTACCTGCAGTCTCCCCGAAAAAGACCTACGGGTAATGCCCGTATAGAACAAAAAATTCGAATGTGTTCAAATGTGTCGCAGCTGCGATGCACCCGTCTTGCATAAGTGCCAGTTTCAAGTGAAAGTTAAGCGCGTGGCGCATCGCAGAAGGGGCATTTAAGAAGAGATGTGACTGGGCAGGCGGTCGCAGCGCAGAAATAGTCTAGAAAGCTCCCAGAGATGTCGAGTTTTAGTGCGAAGAAGAACACTCGGACAAGTTCTTTCTTGTTGATACTATGTTGAACCCAGTTGATACCATGTTGAATCCAGCAAAATCACCTGTTTTCCCGTGGTAACCTCGTTTTGGCCGACAAAGCCGGTCAGGTTCCCGCTGTACTTTCACGTTTCATCAAAAATTTCCCATTCAGGGTTTTTTATAACCAAGGGAACAGGAGCCGAGGGTATTAGAGGGCAATATATGTGACCGCTGAAACGGCGAAAACTAGGGGACCCGCTCATGTCCTTAGGGGGGGGACATTGAAGTAAATGGGCCACTCATAGGCTCGCTCCCCCCCCCAACTGCGGACTAAGCCGCGACGGAAAGGATTGTTAGAAAGCATTGTTTTCCCTTACCAGCGGTTTTTGAATGTTCTATTCTGAACGTCCCCCTTAATCTTAGGACATGAGCTCCCTAAGAGATTTCCCAGTTCCCTCTGAAACTTGTAAATTTCCCAAAAATTCTCCCACACTTTGAAAAATTTTCTTAAAAAACGCACTTCCAATTAGGCGCTCATGTCCTTAGGGAGCATTCAAAATAGGCATTCGATGGTAGGTTAAGGCTGCCTAAGATAGGTGAGCTACGGAAACAAATTGCTCACATTCTCCCTCAGACCCTTTCCCTCCTTAAGGCTCAGTTCGAGCACAGAATTTAGCCATCTCTTGATATGCACCTATCATGCGTTCATCGCACACCTTGGAAGCTACTTATTAACACTAAAAGCTTTCTTCCTACAAAAAAGGGGATAACCTTCTATCCGTGGTGCGCAAAATAGTATCGGACTCGGACTTGGTGGAGAAGATCAGGTCTATTCCAGTTAGAGCTTTCCAGAGAGGGACAGTAACTTCGCGTCAGGGGGCGCGGGTAGGCAGTTCGAAGGGCGTGGAGGAAGGCGGAGTCAATTGACATGCGTGAATGTTTAGATTGCTTCGAGTTTACATAGTTCGCCCAGAACGGATTCATGTCACCCTAACCGGAATCGACCAAAGACCACGCCTAAACAAATGTCCTATTCTGACCAGAACGGTGATTTACACCTATGTGTAAGATTTTACCGGGTTTGGCGCAAAAAGGTTTCGACTTTGGCGCCATTAGGCGCGAATTGGCGCCAATCTCGGAAACGGGTGTTATATTCGTGATCAAACATTGAAAACCCCTCCATAACAAAGTTAAGAATTTTTCGATTATCTTATGGTTGTAAGTAGTGCAATAGTGCCAAATTATCACCGCATATGTAACGAGGAAGGGCAACCAAACAACATTAGCCATAACAAATAGATAAACAACAACGGACAGCAAGTCCTGAAGAAATTCCTTAATATTCAGGTTACAAAGAGTGAAAAAGAATTAAGTGAGCTTAAGCGTGAACAGAAGCTGGAACAGAAGAGCTCCATGAAAACCGATAAAGAAGTGAAAAAATGGGAATGGCAGACGCACGCTTGGCAAGTGCTCGTCACCAGCGATGCGTCTTGGCAATGGTTGACGCAAATGGCGTGCGCAACTGGCAGTGAGTGAGCGCTCAATGTGTCCTCGCTCCCCATGACGGCCACATATACGGCTGTCGTTGTCTGCGCTACTATGCCCTTCGTAGTCTCTCCATCGACCCGAGCCATTTGCAGGTCATTGTAAGCACACATGCAACCCGCGCGCATAGCGCAAATCTCTCGGATGTCAATGAAAGGTGCAGGTTAGAGTGTGCTTACCTGAGAGTTATGGCTCGCTATTACTGGGAACGGGCAAGTGTAGTGAAACGATTTGAAAATCCATTATTGTTAGAGCTATCGGTGCTATACAAGTAGGGTGGGCACGCCGCATTTTTTGAACAGAAATGTATGTAAGTGGGACTGCTGCCCGCTACTATACTGTCACGAGAATCGGGGAATTCGTGAGCCAGGGGGGAGGGGTGAGGGCAGTCACTTGACATGAGTGGAAAGCTGGCCGTGCTCACCCCATAGGAGGCATTGCGGTGCAAAAAATTGCTTTGATCCCAATTCGGCCCAAGGGGTCCTTCAAAGCTCCGAATTCTGGCGACTTCTTTCTTAAGCAATTTCTTTGATTTTTTTCTGAATGGCTGGGATTTGTACTGGATGGCGCGAAGAAGCAATTGTGAGCTAGGAGATGAGGGCTTGTTCAGGAATGAGCATAGGAGGGCTTCTTCTGAGCCTAGTTCTAATGAAAGAGCCCCTCTCGGCTTAGTTAGTTCTAAAAGTTGATAATAAATAAATGCTTATCTGTGTTTCAAACACGTCGAGCGCTCTGATCGGCACTGTCCCCTTTCTGAAATAGACACTTATTACTCCTCACTGCTCTATTATTTGTCGAAAACGGAGGGTACGTGGTGAGGTGGAGCACTTTCTGCAGAACATATAAGGACAGCGATCACGGTGGCTGGAGAGTGGTGCAGTTTTGATGACGTTTTTGACCAGTGGACTGGTGGACTAGACCCGTCGGCGTGCTTTGGGTGGTTGAGACCTCCTCTTAACGTCTTTCCACTAACCGGTCAACCAATAAACGGCTAGAGTCAGACCGCTAGGGTGGGCATGCCGCGGCGCGAGCGGCGCGGGTACGGCCATACTAGGCCGTTGAGAGCATACTCTCCGCTACAAATCAGAGCGTCCGCCTGCCTTTCGACTAGATACAGTAGCTCCCTTTCTTCGACTCAGACCTTATCGTGGAATCCTCTTTGAAAAGGCCTATGATTGACAAATATTCTCTTCCAACCAACATCCATATAGAAAAAGTAATGCTGACCAGCTCACTTCAGTTTGAGGCAGCAGGTAACAAATTTTGATTGGGAAAGATCTCGGAAGTGGGTGATG
>MU872287.1:0-13692 GCA_036418205.1 Ostertagia ostertagi | reverse complement strand
TTCTAGTGTATGACGCGACGGGACGATGTTTAGGATATCACAAGAATGCTGAGTTGTGGACAAAACTGTGTAACTGGTAGCACAATTGCCCGGAAAGCAAGAGATCCGGGTACGAATCCCGGCTGGGGCGAAAGTTTTGCCCACAACTCAGCATTCTTGTGATAACTTTCGCAACGCGAACTGCGGCGTAAAACAGCAGTTATCCAATAAAAACAAGTCAAAATGATGTTTAGGATCTCAGGACAGAAAAAAACTTTTACCACTATATGAAAATGCACAAAATTCATGCCTACAACGGCCTATGAAAATGGAAATTGATGAGCGCTTTGTGCCGCTGCCCTCTCATAGTGTTCGACGATAATCCCTTCAGAACTAGAGCTTTTCCGAACAGATTTCACTTCTACTAGACACTGATCTTAGAGCCGGAGCCCAGACAAGGGTATGATGAGAGCATGAGCCATACATTCGATCATTGAGGGCTTCAACATAAAACAAACTCATGGGATGTTGGGAAACGTATTCAACTGATTTGTTAGAGGCCTGAATGACGTTGAACGTGGCGCATTCTGGAACAAGTGTCAGACACGTCCTTCATATAGATAAGCTTGCATAAGTACATCCAATCATTTCGTGGAAACTCGAGGGCATGACGTATTCGAATGGAGCTTTTTCTCGAAACACGGAGGCGAATTTTTGTAGAGCTGCACTTACTTTGAGCGGTGTTTCAGCCTTAAGAGTACTCGAATCTGAGCCGACTCAAAAAAAAACAGCAATTTCGCGTGCATTTTCGAAGTTACAGGGCAAGTACTGTGTAATGTTTGTTGTGCTGAAGCTCATGCATTGTCGCAAATCCTCCATGAGGAGGCGGCAGCTGTGGCAGTATGGATAACCCCGTACAGGGTGTTCAAATTTTCAAACAAGAGCTTACCCCACACAATTTCAAAATTGAACGCATGGAGCTTCGAATATACATAGCTCTTGCGTACCCTTTCTTCAATTTTACCTTTTAAAATTTAGTTAGCTTTGATCGCTCAAGCCTTTTACTCTTTATGAGACAATCACCCGCTCATTTTGTTGAGGAGTCTGGTGGTGTTGCACTGCAAAGCGAATCAGGATCTTCAGGAAGCCTGCAACAACCACCATTGCGAAGATCAAGTCGACTAGGTGCTAGGAACGATTGGTCTGACGTGAAGTAGAAGTCTCGTTTGTTACCAAGAACAATATTGAGAGATTAGGCGCGAAGCAATGATGGTCTCTAGCACATTCGTTTTTCTCCCGTGCTAGCGATCAGGTGCACTTCTTGACTAGTGCTCGCCAGAAGATATCCCGTAGCGAAGGCAACTCAGCGTTGAAAATCTTAGCTCTTCATCGTGGCGAGGAAACTGAAAAGAAGTGCTGGACAATGGCATTGTCTCAATTCTGTTCTGCTTTCCGATGGAAAGGGATTCATGGTCGATTTATTACTGAATAGGTAGAGCGATAAAAACTGCATCTTAAACAAACCAAAGCTAAGATTTGTCATCGAATCTGGAAACAGTGAAGGTTTTGTGGTGTTTGGCTCCATGAAAAAGCTCATCTGCAGCGCGGACGCGTTCGCGTATAGGTGACGTCACAGCGGCAGCGGGCTGAGCAAGGACCAGCTCTGCCACCAATATTGCAATATATTAAGTAGGCCGAATGTCTACAACGCTTTTTCTCCGATGTGTAATAAGTGAAAGTAACATGAAGAACTGGTTCACTCAGCCACAATTTGACTGTGTGCTCCTGAGGGCTTGCACATAAGCACACTTCCTCTACACTTTAACAATTCCCATTCGTAGTGTCAGGACAATACCTGCGCTTTAAACGATCATTTTGCCGACGGATTAAACTACTGGACAAGTGGGTGTGATGCCAGAAGCCCAGCACTTTTCCAGCGAAGTGGTCGTGGCGCTGGCCAGCTTGCTCTTTCCGAGCCTGCCGTAGCTGTGATGTCACTTGGACAGCACCAGCACGCACTCACGCTGCCGCCGGTGAGCTTTTCTCTCCCCACCCCCGTGGTGATTACACCGTAAACAAAACGCCTTTAACTCCCTTCCACAAGGCATAAAAGAGAAGAGGTGGAAGAGTGAGGATCATTGTGGTCTTTTCGTACTCGAAGAATTCCTAGAACCAAGGGAAAAAGAATGAAATCATATCATCGTTGAATATTTCCGCAAATTTCCGTACTGTACCCACTTTGCGCGAAGTTCCTGCCGTAAGGCTGCTCAGAGACCATCGCGTTTGGACGGTTGCACCCAGGTTTTCCCACTCATATCTACTGATGGAGGAGTCTATAGATTCAGGAAACCTTTCAATGCCTGGGACGTACTCGAGGTCATCATTCACCATGCCGCGGTCAGCTCAACATCAGGACAACATCGCTGCTTTAAGAGAGCTGATGATGGCTCGTCGAAAGGGTAATCTCGTTTTTCTCCCTTTTTGTCTTCAACTTTCATTGTTACAACTTTTTTATTCTTACTCTTTTTAGTTGTACAGATTTTCCATGATCATTTCGCCCTGTTACCGTAATTGTGGTCGCTCTGACTGACTCTGAGAGTATCGGCGTTGAGTTTCTGGAAAGGCTAAGCAGGGACTGGTGGGTGGATGCGAGGATTTTTGGGAAAACTTCAATTTGAAAACGGCAAGTAGTGAACTAGTTCCATTACTGTACTTGGCAACATCTTGAGACGTTGAAGGCAGCGATTACGATAGGTTCTAGAAGGGTTTAGATTAGACGTGGTGGTGCTCAGTGGTACGCCAGTGGCGAAAAAAGCAGAGAAATCCGTCAAGAAAACGCAAAACGGGACCCCTTTTTGGCCGTTGGTTTTCACTCATGAACAGGTAACAGCTCAGAAAGCGGACGTATGAACGTTCACGCGTTTGGTGGCACCATGCCAAACCACGCTCCAATCGAGTTGCTCCAGTTGCTGCTGGCAACGCAGCTCGTCCAAATCACCAACTAAACTAGTGGGCGGATCGCTTTTGGGGGCGGAGTGCTTTCGAAGTCCTGCTCAGCAACCAGCGCACCTTTCGTCGTGAAAGCGCCACATCTCGCTTCCCTGGCAGCCAAGTAACTGCTTCGTGTGGTGCATATGCTTCCCTGATGCGCTCCCTGTCGTAATCGCTTCCTTTAAGCTCAGATCCGTTTTCATTACCCGCTTGACTATTCTCTGGAACAAGTTATGGAGGGTTTTTGTTTGCCACCCCTATCGTTCAGTGTCTTGCCCGCAATGACATTCAACTGCCACTATAGAGGCTAGGAGAACTTTCGCAGTGCTGATTGTTGAGCAAGTTTGTTTAAAATACTTGCGGATTTTGCTGTTTTGCACAGCCAAGGAGTTCGCTAGCCCGAAGAAAGCTAAGAAATAATTAACTAATTAAGGGCCAACAGAAGCTAAATCCATGAAGACGTTATAAGCAGATCCTCCTAAATTTGAGCACTACTTGTCCGTGAGCGCCTATGGCCCGTATTCCATGTGATAGACTTTAGCATGGCAACTAAGTACGATATGAAAGTTTAGGAGGGTAAACTACTTCAACAGGCGACTTAGCCAACTTGAGGCTCTGACCAAATAGGGAAAGAATGTAGTTGTCATAGTCATAGTCACCAGTCTACAGAAACCAACTCGAGATTTGTCCGATCACGGAGGCAGGTAGCGGGGGAGGCTTTTTTTAAGAATGGTCATAGGGGGTTCCATTCTATAAACAACCTTCGGTGATGGTTTGGTAGATAACTTAGTGAATGACTAACCAATTTTCCGAGATTAGGTCAAGCTAGAAGATAGGTAAAGGAAAATTTTGATTCTCTAATCAAGAAGATCACACTTGTTCGGCAGGAAAGGCGCCCTTCTGGCGCGACCACAGGCGCACAGCGCGAATACCGCCCAACTACGTTTTACCTGCTCGCAAGTTCTTTGTAAGGGCATAAAAACTGTACGCAAGCATGTTGAAGCACCGTTTCAAAAGTGCTACTGGCTCGTTCACTGAAAACGGCGAAAGAGCAGCTCGTCAATTATTTTGTCGAACGACCTCGTGTCTTTGACTTCAGATCACTGCTGCTGCACTTTTCCGCTTCATAGTTCCGTTCTTAGTTTCATAGTTTCGTTTTTTTAGCGTACAAAGGAAGCAGATTTGAGTTTAGCGTGCCAAGGCACGTATAGAGATGTACATCTTGATTCAATTGGCCCAACTCACCTGAGACTTTCCTGCTTAACCTTCGCGATTGAGCCCAGCACGAAAGTTCCTGTATCAGCGAGCCCGAATTTGAATAGTTCCATCTTCTATCATCAATCAAACAATAGCACGCATACCCATAGCAGATAAGTGCGGAGCACAGTAACCTCAAGTCGAAGGCGCCGTTTCCCCTGCTCAGGCCGATGTCAGACTTTGCGAATCGCGCGATTCGCTACTAGCGATTCGCGCGATTCGCTAGCGTCCGCGGTCGCGTTGCGGTACCAGCCAATTGAGTGATTCACTGGCCGCGACGCGACCGCAGACGCTAGCGAATCGCGCGATTCGCAAAGTCTGACATCGGCCTCACACGAGGGCGTCAGGGCCTCTGAAAAACCGCTCAGAACCTCCAATTTTCAGCCCTCGATTTTTGCTCATTCACAGAACACTGGCGTCCGCTTCCTCTCATCCCTTGTGTTCTCTGTACTGTCCTAATACCACTTTTCCGCCGTCACCTTCTCACTGTCTTCTATTTGTACCGGATTGCAAAAAGGAATAACTTAATTTTGGATCTAAATAACTCCATTCCTTTTTCCCTTTATCGGCCCGATCTGCGCCCCTGTTTGAATTTTTATGGTCCCTATGGGTATAAATCATAGCTGTCAAACCGTGGAGTCTGCCTCTAATTCATGAAGACAGCCAGAACACTTCAATTACCCCTCCATCGCTTTCTTTACCATATGTTTGTACTAATGAATTAGCGCATTTCTCGATTCGAACCAAGTACGAGGTGAATCTTTCCGCTAATTGTAAGCTCTTCGACGAATAGAGCAGCGCAGAGAGCTGCGCACCAGACAAGTGAAGCTAACCTAAATGCCGTAACCTGAAACTTTTCGATAGGACCCGAAATGCCTACACCTGGAGCCAAGCGGCGAAGGTACCAAATTCGGTTTGGGTTCCACAGCCGAGCATGACACAGAGGTGATGAAGTCCCATCTTTTAGTGGACTCGCGTCGTTCAGGGAGAAGCTTTGAAGAAATTTACAATGTGATCGTTTTGACTGAAAATTGTGCTTTCAGGAAGTGCGGCGAAAGCAATTCTGATGTTCCTTCTTGGGCTCGGGGTGGGATTAGTCGTTGGTGGTTTGGCTGTTGTGATAGTCTTTACGACACTCCGAAAATTCACAAGCGAAGAATATTTGCCAGGTAAATCTCCCTCGATTTCTAATAAACGTCAAACAATCAAAATGTTGAGAAACCTCCATCGTCACAAATATTTAGTGATTGGCATTGCAATTGAGTCGTATCTCTCGCACTTAATCCTACGGTGATTTCGGGTCCGCTTGCTCGGAAGTGCACTAGAGAAGCGCACAATCGCGCGTTTGGTGACTATCGATTTGATCTAAAACGTAATGAAAATTAAACAACATGGATAAGTTTGTTCTAAGAATGCTGAAGTTGTTCGCGAGGCATAGTAAAATGCGGCGACTTCTGGAGAGAAAGCTGAAAAACAGCAAGAGGTGAACCGCAGAGATATCTTTCTACATTAAGAGATATAGCTTTTGAGGAATACACGGATTATTAAGCGGATATCTCTTTATAGGTGTGGCTTATTCTCACAAGTTGGCGCTCTCCATTACCGTTCGAGAAAGAAAGGAACTTCCGAGATGCCGTTTTGCAATGTCATCATGGAAAAGGTTCATGATCATTTTGCCAAGTCGTATAGTTACGCGTGCATAGACCTTTTCATAGATGCAGAAGTCAAACTCGTTAATTAGGCTTTATGCGGAGTAAATTGGAGGACTGTGCAACGCTATGAAGAAGAGTTTTCTTTGGAATTTCGCACATAATAATACAACGAATGAACAGAATATGGTGTATTTATTTAACGCTGGGCGTTTTTTTGCAAACTTCCATCCTTGGAACTGCCCCACATTTCCAAAACAAGCCCACTTATGGTAACGGCACCATGATTGCAGAATCTGGTCAGTTTACACATACTTTCGAAAGTGATAATAAAGCAAACATACTCGTTAATGAATGAAATCCTAACGCCCTCGTGCACCAAGGTGGCAGAATCGGCATACCAGCTCACGACAATTGAAACTAATAGTTATGTCGGCATAGCCGCACTAGTACATAAATGTGTAGTTGTCGTATCGCAATTAGCAAAATCTTACTAGACAACTCAACTGGAGATGCGACTCAGTTTTTTCTAAACCTGTGAACCCCATAGTGGGTTTAGTTCGCATTGTATGATACTCTGGTTGCTTAAATAGTATCTGGTAGTAGCTCGCCATGACTCGTCGCTGACGAGTTGTATCTTAGAAAAGTATTATACAAATACGAAAGGTCACACATATATTGGGACGCTGTGCTCAGAACAGATTTCAATATCAGTTCAACGATTCTCCAGGAGATTGGTTATAAAATGTTCCCCGCGCTATTTTGCCTTCTCTTCAGGTGCCCTTGAATGCTTGCGCTAATTCTTCGTACAGGTGTTAGTAGATAAGGATGATGGAGAAATGATGTCAAAAGTATTTTTTTAATTTGCTTCCTGCATGTGAGTGCAAATGAGAAAAGCAATTTGTCCGAGGAGGTCTAATAACAAAATAACGTTTTTTGATTTCAGCACGTCCGCTTCCGCGAAAAAAGGTTTTAAATTTAGGAAGAAGGACTAAACAAGCGCTTCAGAGAATGGCGACGCAAACTACTCCACTTTGAGCGGAAATTGCTTGACTTTTCCTTTTTCGCAGTTACTAATTATAGGGGAGACAAGATTGGAGCGAATGAACACTTATGATTGTGATAAGGAGGATTTTCTTTTTGTTTTCATTACGAAATATTTAGGTCATATTAGTTAGAACGCAATCCCCTTAAGAGGGAAGAAGAGCCGGAGATTTGGCTGCATACTCTTTTCCGAAGCCTATTCGCCTTCCTTAGGCTTAGTCTATAGGCTCAGTTATACTACGGGTGGTATATCATTAATTTTAAAGTTTCATTACTCGAGAACTGAGATTTACACTAGGATTTCTATATTAACAAAATGACCAGAATTTACTTTATCGGATGAATCGACATTTTAATATCACATACAAGAGGAGGCAGAGTTCTGCAGCTTCTAGAAGCTCCAGTGATGGAACCACAGTCACTTTCCAAAATGGTATTACTTGGGATTCACAGAGTGAATCAGAACCCATTGCTCGAGGTAACAAAAAAATTAGGTGAATAGGTTCTTATTCCTGATTTGGATACAAGTTCCGAAAATCCATGTTTATCGTTCCTCGTTCAGTGTTTTCAGACAGGCCAAAGAGTCTGCCATTGTTTGCACGTTCGGCCGCCCACACACAAGTCATTATTTTTAACGTACGTGTGAAATTTGGTCGGGTTCTCCGTTGCTAGTTGCATATTCTATCAAGTCCACAATTGGCGAGTAACGGAATGTGGTCCGTAGCAACGCATGTGCCAGTGAACATATACGGTAATACAGTCGGTAAGATCTTTACCTAGTATATCAGATACTTTTTGGAACAGTTTTCATAATAGCGATTACACAGCATCGCACAGCCTGTGAAATTTCTATCCCAAGCTATTCCGTGGAGAGTGGTAGAAGAATAAAAGTGCACCAAAGCGCTGAAGGTATTTACTCCCAGATAAGAGTGAACGTGAACATCTCTTCGGTACAATGGCTACCACGTGTAATGACAATTTTCAGGGACAAGCTGTGCGATGTCTTCGAGCATGTTTATGCTCAAAGGAGGGGTGAAAGCGAATTATACCGCCGCAGGGAATGCCAAACAAAAAGGGGTTCACAAGCTACCAGATCATGTTGAGAAAGTCATCTAAATCATATGAGCCCGTTGCCGTGGGTAAAGTTTTAGGTGTGTTGGACGCATACTTTTTTTTGATGTCGGAAGGGACCAACGTCATTCGAGAGTAGTCCTTCCTCATTCAATCTTGTCTTCTACCATTTTGTGAATAGACATGATTAAAGTGAATTTACAGGTTGAGAAAAAAAATGTTTTCTTCGAGTTACTGATAACTATTTTGAGAGCTCGTGGCAAACCGATAACGACGCGTCTATTAAGTGATATTGCGTCATTGCCATTCTGTCCGAGTAGATCCAAGTCCCGGGCATTAGACAGATAGTTGTCTCGAGTCACAGAAAGTACAAGGCTTCTTGTTATGTGTAAAACACCCTAAGTGCAATAGGATCAACGCCGCTCATATAGTAATTTGAAGCGGCAGTGTGAGATGTGTTGTTTTCTAGAAGTCTCTTCTCTACGTAATGATATTGCTTTCTCAAGGTTTTTGGATATTTTGAAGCAGGGCGGGAGCGCCATAAAGGAAGGGTAAAAAAAATGCAAATAAAAACGAGAGAAGCAACGAATATCAAATAAGAAATTTCCGACAAAATTTCAATTGCTTTTCCTGCTCAAATCGTGTGATAGCTGTGCTACTTTGGCTCAGTCGGAGCGCGGCGGAAGGCGCGTTCAGGGCGGGACGCACAGTCATGTGGAATGCATCAAGCGGAGGTGTCCACCGATTCAATAAAAAAAAATTAATGATCTCCACCACAGTTCGAATACGCACACTAGGTAATAGAGGTTGAACCGCATTTCGCCAGTATGCGAGCCACCGCGTCTTGCATACAATATATATACTCCACGACAGGCAATAGTTGGAGGTGACAGTTTGGTGATAAGGTCATGACAATTTTAGTGAAAGCATTTCATGCTTTCATTGCAAAAGGCGGAAGGGGTGTCAGAGGGGCTTTTAGGGGGTTAGTATGTCGATCAGGTGCATTCAGTGCACGAGCCTATCAGCAGGTGGCCAATCTGTCACAGATCTGAACAGCCTTCAAAATTACTGTCACAGAAATTCATGATCTAACTAAGGTTATTGTGGCTACAGATACGGTGGAGTCCGAGTAGCTGTTAGCCATTATACATAGCATTGGCATAAGAATTTGTTCTTCACAACTATGGATATTAGGATGTGATTCCGCAGACAGATTTGTTTTCAAATTTAACCTTATCTATATTTTAGGAAAATCAGGCGTTATATGAGCGCTATTCAGACGCTAAGAAATGCGGATAGCCGCAGTGGGGGCCGGGTCGAACGTGCTGTGGATGCGAGGTGTAGCCGCCATTACGGCGACAAAGAAGATCTTCCCTCGAGCGTCCAGGAGGCTGTGCCTTCCATCTAGCGCTGTCATGGAACAGAAAGCGGAACGCGCTCGGACTACGCCAGTACATACGCGGACCTCGAAAATCTTCACGAATAAAGAAGTGGTGGAGAACCATCAAAGTGATACTTCCCACCACTTTCATACTGGAGGTCCCAGCGCTGCTCCGCCCCCTGTACCGCAGCAGCACAGTGCCTATTGGAATGCCACACGTTCCTTGAGTACCTTGCAACAACATGTACAACGGCCTATTCAAGGACATGTGGTGCAAGTGGGATGTAGCTGCGTACCTCGAACGCTGTTGAAGGCTGAGAATGAAGCATGGACCCGCAACGAACGACGTTCAGAAAGAAGGCAAGCTGCCAAAAAACTTGTCCTGCATTTTTTCAGGGTGTAGGTTTAGGCGACAGTTACTAGCTGTTGCAAGTAGGAAGGATGAGGGGACAACATTGATGTTGATAGACAGGTTTGTACTTACGGAATATGTTGTTCATGTACGAATGTTGCAGTTTTTATTTATATCGACTAATGGTGTTCAGATTTCGGTTCCTCACCCTTCTGCCCTGCACCTTGATCAGCTCAGACTTATGGGATATAACGTATGTTCTATCACAATAATACACCAGCCTAACGGCGTGCTAGAATAGGCATGGGTGGAACACTGAGTGTTTAGCTCAAAATTGGAGGCATAATTTAATTTGCCTTGTTTACCTTTTTTCTATTACTATGTCACCAACGTTTCAAGGTATCTCGTCCCGAGATGGACCACATGATTCCTAAACCGAAAGCAAGCAGTGCGGCGTCATTCCAGCCTGTTCCCGGTGGTGGAGTTTCTGTGAACCGAGGTTCCGATTTCAGACTCTATTTCTATTACATGCCTTTATAGGTGTGTTTCTTTCCCCGCCTGCTATAGCCAAACTCATTTCACTACTACAATCACCGTGGACGTCTCAAGTGCAATCCGGTTACGTGGATTTCTTCATGGAGCTTATCAACAAAATGCCACTAACCACTGGTACAGTATTCTTCCAAATAGACTCTTCTTAGCATTCTTTTTGATTATCTAACGTGGCCTTAATGGCATGGAAGCTCTAGTGTTTTTTTTGTAGGCCATGTGCTTGACAGGAAGGTGAAAATGGTGCAATGGTTGCGAGAACGAGAAAGTTGGTCGCTGTAATCATGTTCCCTGTTTGTTATTTCTTACAGATATACATATTTAGCAGTTGTGACTTTGAGAGCTGTTTTGTTGTTTCCCATTTATTTATTGAAGCTGTGAAGATATTTGCATTCTTTGTGTATTTGATAAACAAATAACACATGGATGTCAGTGGTATGTTAGTGTTGTCGCAGGGTTGCAGGACCTATTCTGAGTGGATAATGTTCAGCAAAAATACTCTCTTAGTATTACCCGGGTAGGTGACCTACTTTTTTGAGTTCTTTGCCCGGTTCCTTGACTTTTGCCCCAGACCCAAATCCGTGAGCAGACTTGCGTAGTCAATGGACAGTTAATCTGTCAGTGCTAGAGAAGCACGCAAGCACTTTTACGCCAAACGCTGAACAATTTTGAAATGGATGTCGCGCAGGAAGGGTGATCTTTGTATATACAACCTAGGTTTACAAAGATCAGTCGTCACCATCTGTCGCAAAATAATCTGAAATGGAGTTCATGCCTGCTTACCATCAGTTTCTTGCCGCTACGTCGAAATCACGTTGCTTTTGACCAGGGCTTGTATACACCTATCTAGTACCCCCTCAACGACACTCCGAGCTGTACATGACTGAGCAGCTAATCCAGGGTGTATTCTTCAGCTTCTCCGTCCTTGTTTCCTCGGCGTTTATGTTCCGTAATTGTGTTACTTGTTTGTGCATTAAGAGACTGTTATGAGAAACTTCTTATTCAAATGCTCTAGCGTTTTGAGTGTAACATCATCAAAGACGGAGGGTGTGACCATTACATTGGATCAGCTGTCTTTCAGTCATCCCAGTGAAATGGCAGCAGATTAGCAGCGACTTGTAGTATTTATCGGAGCACTTTTTGAATATAGTTCGTGGATCATGTTGCATCTTTTCTTTAACATTATTTTGTTCTTTCGCTTTTGAAGATGCAGACATGAGAGGATTGTTCCTGACTGGTTAGTTTTAACAATGGGTCACAATCGTATGAGTGCAGTAATAAATGCTATTGAAGGGTTCAACCAAGCAACCAGTGGCTGCTGAATATGACTGCTACAGTCGCACTCAATATGAACGATTAGGAGCCGTTGAAAATTTTTTTAAATTGTATGCACATTTTGTGTGAATGAGAAAATGACTGCGAATGGATTGAAATGGTGGGCGCAAGCAGCCCGGAGATTACTTCTGAATGGATCTAAAATTAAATGGAATGTACTGTGCCCCGTTAGCCCACTGTGAATTACTCCGCTGATCAGCGTTGACAGCGATTCCAGGAAGTAAAGAAGTTTGCTCTACAAGGGCGGCATTTTCTTTCGTCTCGCTAACTCAATTCTAACCGCACGTGAAGCTAACTCGTCTCACAAGACCTTCGAAGGAAGAGCCAAAACAAAATAATATTGAGGGGAGGATGCAACATGAACACGCACTAGATTTAAAATGCTGTGCAGCATGCCAAAAAAACTTGAACCCCCTTTTTTCAGGGTGTACGTTTACGCGACTATTGAGGAGTTTAGAAGAAGAAAGAAATTGAAAGTAAGAAGAAATGAAGGGAAAAGAAATTAAAAACTCGAATAACATCAAATCGACCCACCAACAGCTGATCAGATCCAAAACACGCTACGACACCCCACGCTACACTTGCAATATACGTTGCCGTGCTCGGCGTGCTATGCGGCACATGCGATGGTGGGCGGTCCTGGATTGACCAGGCGGCCCTGGATTGAAACCGAACGCCCCGGGGCCTTAACGGGTTTTTCAAGGTGGGAAGTTGCTGCAATGTGTGCAGCTACCCACATACAACCTCCAGGCACGGGAATTACTAGCGTGGCTGAGCCCGACCTTTGCCCTAAGAGTGGTAAGGACTGTAAACAAGGCTTCACGTCAATGATACATTTAATTTGAAATAGTGTTCATCTGGAAGCCTTTTCCTGTATAGTTCCCAGATAAATCTAGTAGCCTTATTCCATGTTCTAAATGTACCTCCTCCATTAGAAAGTGCATGTCATCTTGATGATGGAACCCTTATCTCAAACTATGTCGTTTTCCAGGACTCGGCGTTATCCCTCACTCACTTAAAAGCGGTGATTACGATAAATTCAAGAAGGGTTTGGGAGACTGGTGGTGCTCAATGGTACGCCAGTGGCGAAGAAATCCGTCAAGAAAACGCAAAACGGGACCCCTTTTTTGGCCGTTGGTTTTCACTCATGAACAGGTAACAGCTCAGAAAGCGGACGTATGAACGAGTTCACGCAACGCGTTTGGTGACAGCATGCCAAACCATGCTCCAATCGAGTTGCTCCAGTTGTGCCGCTGCTGGCAACGCAGCTCGTCCAAATCACCAAACTAAACTAGTGGGCGGATCGCTTTTGGGGGGCTTTCGAAGTCCTGCTCAGCAACCAGCGCACCTTTCGTCGTGAAAGCGCCACACCTCGCTTCCTTGGCAGCCAAGTAACTGCTTCGTGTGGTGCATATGCTTCCCCGATGCGCTCCTCTTTATCGTAATCGCTGCCTTTAACGCAATCTGATGTGCTGGCTGGGTAGTTGTTTGTAGAGTGTTTCAAGATAGAATACTGAGAAAGTTGAAAAAAAAAGTTCCGAGTTGGGGCGAATATTGGGCCAACTCTTTCCACAAAAAAGAAGTTGCTGAGCGTTTGTCCAGACGTAAAAGAACATGAAAGAAGTGAAAGTCCTTGTGATCGACATATTCCAGACACCTTTTTAAGTCCACAGATATGTGGTCCTCTATTTTTAGAGAACGTAAACGAACAAGAAAACGAAAACTGTGCGATACACACCTTATCGTGTATGGAGTCTGCGTCTGCGCGAGCTTTACCTATCTTTCTTTCCCATTTCATGCGATATCTTTTGCATCTGAGGTGATAGCATTCTTGCATACCTGTTTCTGACCACCGACGAACATGTTATCTGATCTTTCCTTTGCTGACATGGATTTGCCTTCGCTGCATAGCATGTCTGCTGGAGTTTCTCTGAAGCGGAGATCATCCCAGTAAGCATTTTCCCATGTGCCTACTTCCTAGCCCTTTTTCAGTACTATGGGCTTATTGGTTATGTTGACGACTGCTATTTCCTCTACTCCTTTGACATTCACTTTGCACAGACTGTTTTGGATTCTTTGTAATT
>MU872286.1:2260-19485 GCA_036418205.1 Ostertagia ostertagi | reverse complement strand
GTGAAACGTTTCCATTTTCAAGTACGGTGGTCTCGCGTCCAACGACCACGACACTCCGGCCTGGCCTTCACCACTGACTCAAGGGTTATTAACTGTCTATGAGGGGTAAAATGGCAGTCACATTAGCACACCATCACCATCACCACCACCACATCACGCACGAATGGGGGCTGAAGGGTTTTTTGAGTCGAAACTGGTTTGCTGTTACGGTAATAGTCACATATACTGGTTAGGACTATATACCATATGCTGTGTGCTGTGAATTGCTGTTGTCATTATCGATTATTCATCGTTGTCGTTCAGATGGTTCCGACTTACAACCAAATCGAACCGAGTTCACATTCGAAACGGGGACCGCACCACCGAATCCACGAAAACGACGTGTCGCCGACACCTCGGATACCACGGTGAGCGGGTGACGTCATCGAAAGTTGAATATTTGATTGTTGAAATTTATATCGACCACAGGTTCCCGGTCGTTTGTCCCTATTAATGAAAAGCGGGTCGGATTACCGTATTCCGCTGACCAATTGTGGCGCATGCATGCCCCGCCTCCACGGCTGAATTGCATGCGCCGTCGACACCGTATATGGGGTGAACCGGTGTGGGCGGGCCGCGAGTCGTATTCCGCTGACCAATTGTGGCGCATGCACGCCCCGCCTCCACGGCTGAATGCATGCGCCGTCGACACCGTATATGGGGTGAACCGGTGTGGGCGTGGCCGCGAGTACGCAAACACGGGGAAGCGCTGCGACGGGGGTTTTTTCTGGTTGCAGAACGCGATAGTTGGAAAGCTTCCTTGATTCGTAATCAAACATCTGGGACGTCAGGGTATCAAATCGAGTGCGGATAGCTGATTCTTGACCCTCGATTTGGCGCAGGAATCCTCCTGTTGACTGTTTTTCGGCCTCTGTCATGGATAGGATGTAGTTCTTGGAGAGTATTGAATGCCTAAAGATGGGCGCACCCAATGAAATAATGGCCCTATCCAAGAAGAGAATTGGGCTGGGTTATCCAGCCGGTTACGGCAACCCAGAGCCAGGTATTGGCTATCCCCGACTGGCCGATAGCCGTGGCAGAGAACCAGCCTTGATAAAGCCTAGGTATCGGGCTCCTTGAGACGATGTGATGATTAATGTGGGGATAAAAGCCATTGATCCGTCAGTACACAGGAGTGGGTCCTACCGCGATTGTAGGCCTTCGATCTCACTGATTTTTCGCCTTTTCTTGTTGAATCTGTTCCAGTAGAGGACTATTATTCAGAAGAGAGCGATTTACAAGGCTTATATATCATAGTATGAACTGATAGTCCTAATCAGGAATGTCTATGGGTCCGTTAACATAAAGCCCCATCGACCTCCATCTGAGCTTTCGGAGAATCCGTTCATCCGCCTTCTGAAGGGCCTTCCCCTCACCCCAGACATTATCGATCCTCCAGACTTCCCTAATGACACCGTTAGTACATAGTTGTGATGTCATGGTTGTTGCGATCGGGTGGCCTCTACGGGAGACATTTGTTGTTTTTCGTAGCGATTGTTCATGACGGAAAGAGTTGAATGAGGAAAGCGACGATCAGTCGAAACGATCGAACGACGATGAATCGATCGCAGAGGGCAGCAGCTCTGAATGAGGAGGTGTAGAACGACGATTCGATCGATTTCGACGGCATCGTCACACATCTCTTTTCAGCCAGCTGAAGAATGCGTAGACGTGCGTGAAAGACAGAAATCACACTGCCATATGTGTTCGATCAACTGGCTGCTTCCCTCGCGCATTCAACGTCTATGAAAGTGCCATATGAGACGGGGGACGCAGTCACGGGGCTACCCAGAAAGAGCAGTCAAGCCCTGAAGTGAAATCAATCGCTCCTGACGCATTTGTTCTGTCGCTAAACGGGTGATTTCAGACAAAAATCCACTTGCTTCCCAGTTTATCTGAGCCGAATCCTTTTTTGGGCTTTTGCTAAGGTTCTCAGCCACTAGCCACGTTACCCGGGGTTATTCAAGGCTTGTTACGGAACTGGTTGAAGGTCGCCGGTAGTCTGTAGCTTGCTGTTTTCTGGCTGTGTCTGAAATAGAAAATTATGAGAGAAAAAGGGTGAGAGCATTTGTATCGTCACCCTTCTTTGGCAAAATTATTGGCAGCCCGGACTGGGGTTGTGAGGCCACGCCTTTTTAGTGAAAATTGTATTGGATTCGATTCCACAGGCTGTATTCCTAACCATATTTGGTGCCGTTTGAGGTTATTCATTCTCGGGCCCTGGTGGATAGAAGGTTTTGGTTTAGCTTAGATGGGATTACGACCCGAGACGGATTCCGACCTCACGCGGTAGCAAAAGGCTCACTTTACACACCACATCGATAATTGGGAAAATATTTTATGTACATTTTTTAATCTGATCTGGTTCGAACTATTTTCAAATTTATATTAAAAGTCATGAAACCAGCGATATATCGGAGAGCTAGTGAAGGCAATTGTTTTTTTTGTTCTTGAGTAGGGGTTTTTCGAACTGAAGGGCGCTTCGAGCGGCTTTTCACGGCCAAAACTAAACCTTTCCTTTTTTTTGTTGAAGCTGGAAATCATGGAAGAACGCTGTATTCAGGGAGGTTTATAATTGTAGCCGGTCCTATAGTTTTGTTCTTATTTTGTTTATACCGTTTAGTAAATAGCAGGTGCTGTCTCTCAGCGGGCCTCTTTTTTCACAACGGGGATACCCATCCCCCTGGCCTAAACGCTCTAGAATGTTTCAAAGGGCAAGGAGGGAGTACAGGAGCCTGTGAGTCAACATCTCAAACACCAAAGGTCCATAAATCTGCCACCGTAGGACTGCTTTTCACACCAAATTGTCTGTTGCACTCTATCTGACCCTAATTCTCGAGAATCTATTCAATTTTTCATTTTTCGCATACCTATCAACGTTCCTGGTTGGCAGTACCGTGAAGATGCTAGTGAATTTTATGGGGTTCCCACCTAAAATATTTGTCAAGCTGGCTGGTTGTATTTTCTGCCGAATCCATCTTGGCGGGCGCGCGCGCGGGGGCCCTACTCTTTGTTTTTCGGGCGTGATTTCAGCAATGGCCCACATGATCCCGGCAGAATATTCTAAGGGCATTGTGGCACAGACGGAAAACACCAACTTGATGTCTGGCGGGCGTATCCATCAGTTACACGTATGAAAACTCCATTGATGAACACCTGCTCCTTTCTAGTGATTTATCGAGATTCAATTAACAAGCCTCGATTTCAAAAGATTGGACAAAAAACTACGGTGTAAAGCTTTTCGAATTGATTTGGCCTTTATATTGGGATACGCCGTGCATTAAGTCACCCTGTCAGGGTTTCGAAATCGCTTAGAGGATTTGTGCGCTTGGGTGACATCGTTGTCCTCCGAAGCCAAACTGGAGGGTCATCTATATGGCCCTGGAGGGAGGAAAGCCTGACTGCCCTAACGAGGCTTTGATATGAGAGAGACGGCAGCAAAATAAGCCCTCCCATCTCCGTCACATTTGAAAGCTCTCTACGCTATTTTAAGCGCACGGCCAGATAAAAAGGCTGTAAATCAAAGTACAACATTCGGGTCATTCGTGCTCATACTTGTTATTGGTTAGGTAATGGAGTTCGTAAGGGCAATTGGTTTAAGTGCTTAATGGAGTTTGAGCGGCTGGCGCGTAGATGAGACTCTAGACATATGGTGATGCAGTAGTGACTTTAAGAAATATGCGTCCGTAGGTAAGGAATCCCGCTGATTTCAAGATTGCCCACAAGCAGGGCTTTTGAGAGTTTGGGTGGCTTGCTGTGTTTTTTTTAAGTTACTATCTTCCCAAACTACTACCGGAACCAAGCTTGGTGGAAGATGTTTAAGGGCAGGAATGCTAGAGCTAAGACGTAGGTGCACACCTGCCACACTTGTGCTTTCCTGTTCCCTCCGATTCAGAAGCCTTTTGCCCTTCAAGCTCCTTTTACGATAGCGTTTGTATCGATATAATAACCCGCGGATTGAGCCACATTGACAGGTTGGTCTCTTTATCCTCTATAAGTTTGGCATCGATAAAGTGGCTCCAGAGGGATGGAAGGCTGGGTTCCCCTGGTGGCCTAAATTTGGCCAGGGACTGAGTCCACGGAAACCGATGCCACCACCGATGCCATGTTAGTCTGTAAAGTAATTTTACTATGTGATTGTCTTCACTTTGTTTTAACCCAGGATGAACCATGCCCTGCCTAATACCACGGTTTATTACCCATCCCAATAGTAGTAAGAGGTCCCCAATCACCCCCCCCCCCCCCCCCCCCCCCCCCCCCCCCCCCCCCCCCCCCTTTCATGAAGTAGATCAGATTAGTATCACGCACAAAATTGGCAGAAAACTGCCTATCGGGCCCTCTCAAAGAAATAACTCGAGCTTCTGCAATTGTCAGCCTTCAAGCTCCTCTAGATCCTCAAGCAGCAATCCAACTTGGTGGCTCTCATTGAGCGAGGCCCGACTCTACCGTCACAGGTAAGGGCAAATTGGGCCAAATGGACCGTAATCCATCGTACATGACCTGACACTGAATGCCCTGTGGTATGACCCAGTAAGCTAGACCATTGACCCACAAGAACCGAAAGAACTAGCACCGAGCAACTGATGAGTCTTGTGGATCAGTGTTGGCTGATTGTCGTTACCGTTCAAGCCTCAATAACATGCAAAGAGCCTGCACGAATCTACCCGCAACCTGAAATTACGTTTCCCCTAGAAATTGGCTCAAAGTGATCACCGATAAGTCCCAAACACTACCACGGGGTCGAACTTGTCTCGACGATGTTTTGCTGAGTTTCCTTGCGAAATTGTTCGGTGAAGTGTCTGCTGTTTTCACGTACGCCATCTCTCTATGGCACTTTCCTCTTGGTGTGTGTCTGTCTCGAGGATGAACAGGGTGTCAGTTGTCGTACGACGACACGCCTCAGTTCGACGGTTCATCGTCGTCAACCTAATTTGTTTTCAGCATGGCCCTTCCACCTCTAACAGGCGTTTTGAAACCCATGATCTCAACGCTCAGCTGCTAGTTGTGAAGGCATACCGCTTAAAACGACATCAACATCGACTAAACTGATGAGGGGGTTTGGGCGTTTGAAATGCAACCCTTGAGTTTCACATGCAAAATTTTTGAGATCTTTTGGTATTTATCTGAAAATTGAAAGCACAACCGTTCGGAAGTAAAGATGCTGGGATCCCCACTGCTCTTTGAAAAATTACCTCCCACTTAAAATTTCCCAAATAGTATGTGGTACTTCGTGGCTACCACCTCAATAGAAGAGGCTGCCTAAGAGCTCTCTGTGATGAGAATTATGGGAATATATGGCGAGCGCTATCACAAGATGTGGGGCATTGTAGTGGCAATGCATTCGAAACAACGTGAAACACCTCCATTTTGCTGAGAAGGGGCCTGATCCTCAGGCGGAGGAGGAGATGCTTGAGCGCTTTTCATTCTCTAGATCTAGTCCTAAATGCATGCAGTCCGTCTCCTAGATAGTGCTAAAGCTTTGGAGGAGAATGTGACTCATTGCGAAATGAGCATACTATGCTGTGTTGAAAAAAAAAGCAGCCGGACTTCGGTGGATCGAGCAGATAGGTGTCTTGGCCTCCAAGTACACGCGCAAGGGTAAAGATATGATGTATGCATGCGATCGCTTTCTTTCCACATGGGTTAGTCTTGAGAAATGTAGTACTTAAAATCAGGAAAATCGTCACAACAGTTCTAGAAATGACAGGTTTTACAGGACCTAGGTTCATACAGAAGGGAGTATGGTAAACCTGCTGCAAGGGATGGCGACTCAAGAATTCCAGCGCGAAAGGGCATCCATGCGATTAGAAAGTTTGCATCACTGGCTATGGAGGCTCATGGAATGCTTTGGTCTGTGAAAACAATAGATATATACCTGCTTTGTTTAAGATAAGGAGCGGAGAAAAATTAGGGCTTGAAAAACTGCTAAGAAAGACATGGGCTCGAGGGAAAGTGCTGTTACGAAAGGAATACGGTACATGACATAAGTCAGTAGCATTTATTACATTGTTCCACAACATGTTCATGTGAAGGAGCATGGTTACTGGGCATTTTGGAATCGTTCTAGAGGGCAGGAGTATTGAGTATAACATCCAAAGACACTCTAACGTCTTCCACGGTCCTCTAACATGGAGCGCCATTCCTGCTTGGCTCCCTTCGTTGCTCCTCTTCTAGCGATGTCAGATACGTAAAATATCTTTGTTAGACCCACAAAAGGACCAAGGTAGGTGGGGCGCAGGAGAATCTGTGCGGAAAACGTTTCTTCCAAGGCTGCACTTCTTTTGCGTTTTCCAACAGCGGTTGTTTATGGGTCGAGGCCGTGCTTCTTTGGGTTCCAACAGTGGTGCTTATGGAGTTGCAGTAATATGTGAATTCCGATCTGTTTTTGGGTGCATAAATCTCAGAAAAGAAGTTATGGCCAGAGATTGAGGCGCTGAGGCAACATCGTATAGCGTGTGCCATCCCACAAAACGACGGGGAGCAGCGGCGACCCCGTTGATAACCGCCGTTTCACATAATAGCGAAACATCATCGAAATGGGCGTTTATCCCTGCGGGCAAATCCGGACGATCTCGTTTTGCGCTCTGCGTCTCTGTCAGCCCAGTGATGCTGCCCTGACCATACGCAGTCGTCCTCCTCCTATTACACAATTCTGACGTGTTCCCAAATAGCTCTTGGGGCCGGCTCCTCACAGCAGCAGCAGCAGCAGCTTACACTCAAATAGGGCAGTGTAAAGCTGTTTTCGAGACTCCTTGCCGGGATTCTCGAAGGCCGAGAAATGCACGTGAGGGTTGGGTCAGCAGCCCATTTCGCAAGGGGTCTTATGATCCGCGAAAAAGTCTTATCGGAGGCGAATTCCTAAGTGGCGAGGACCCAAGGCTTACCATAATGGACCGTAATGAACAGTTAAGAGTATTGTACACTGATCAGAGGAAAGATATGATGAAGGTAAAAGCTTAATTGGAGCTTGTAAGACCTAAGAAGGAACGCGGACCCCCTATTTTTTGTTTTGGACTTTCCTCAAAGCGTTAGCGAGGGTAGTCCGCAGCTTCAGAGCAAGTACGAATGAATAGCGTGGGGTGGGGCGGGCCAAATTGCATAACATCAAAAAGTCATTCCTAACGAAGACATCTTTTTTGTACCGGTTTTTTTTTGCCCCGAGATAGAGCAGATGACCACTTTTTAACCTCCCACGTAGAATTTCTGTAATGACTCATAGTTGAGGTGATGGTGATTTACTTCACTAAAATGCCTCTTAAAGCCCCTCAAATGTCGAATTTGGCAAGAACACATTTTAGAGGGTTCAAGTCAAGATTGAGGAAGATCCATTTGTTGGAACGAAGTGAAATGAAATTCCAAGGAAGGAATGAAGTGAAAAGAAGACTTCGTTATTACCTAATGTTTTATTGATATCAGTTCAATGATTTTACTAGATTTACAAGAAAAAAAACTAAAGCCTTATTTTTAAACCAACTGTCATCACTGTGCTTATAAAGTTCAAAACGTAAATGATTAAGTATAAAAAGGCGGAGAGACGGCTGTTTTTCGGATCGCAGACCCTTCCCGGCGGGGTTTTGCATGCTACCGGTTCAACACATTGGAAATTTGAACGAGCGATTTCGAGCGTAGCTTTCGGATGCCGTATTGGCGTACTCTAAACATGAATAGCAGGGTATTGGAACATGGTGTCTTTTGCGGTTCCATGAAAGCGCCATGGTCGGATGAGCTGAAATTTGTGATGGATTTTTAGTTATTGGACTGTTACTTTCATAGTTTCCAGCTACTTTGGCAAGACAGTGTCGAGCCTCTAAATTCAGCCTTAAGACGGCACCTAAAACACTACCGTAACTCCAAATGTGTTGCTATCAATTTCGTTACAATTTCTTCCGTTTTGTGGGTAACTCCGCTCAAAAATTTTTATTGACCGTGTTTCCATGGTATCGAATCACGCATGAAGCTTGCTATACTACGGGCATCAGTTGGAATTGTTCCATGAGTCAGTAGTTAGCTCTGAGGTCTAAACTTGAGGGTGCAGCGTTGCGGTGATGAATCCTCACCCATCAAGAACAGAAATTGGGTCATTCTTCACATACTCCCGAGAAGACATGGAAAAGATCAGAAGCTCTAGAGGTTTAAAAATTTGTCGTCTCCTGCAGCGTATTTCACAATGCAGGGTAGGGGTTAGAGGTGGATTACAGGTGCTTAAACGTCAATGCACCGCGTTGATCGGACCAGAAGATAATCTAGGCACCCTGTTTCGGGCCTGGAATGTCCTATAGGTACGGTAAGATTGTTTACACCACTTTCTGGTCGTGCAGGCTCCTAGTATGTACCAGTTTAGTTCTGAGCTAATAGCTGATTGTCTGGATAAGTTGGTCCCCTACCAGGTTCCTCATCTCACTGTTGAAGCAGTTGTTATCAATGGCAAAGACAATCCGTTTGCCTGACAACCCTGAATGACCCCAAGTCTCCCATGGGCCTTCAACTGAATTCGAAGAATGTCCTGATGCGTGACGGCATCGAGAACTTTCCCGATTCATCCACGAGACGAACAGCTGTTTAGGAGTGATGACGAATAGTTCAAAGGCATTCGTTGACAGCCATAAGTGCACAGCTTTCTTAAAGCATCAAACGCGAAATGAGCTGTAGATCGCTTACCCTTTTGTTATGCCCTACCGTATCCCTAGGTGCTACTCAAATGGTCTCGAGCAGTTGCCATGACGAGAACATCCCTAATCATGTGACGGTAAGCCATCGAGATGCCTACCTCTCGAATAGATATCCAGTTCCTCGAAGAAGCACTTTAGTAGGACGGACGAAGTTCTTTTTGGCGCGAGTACTTTTGTTTTCTTTGCCGAGCGTTTTCCGTCTGTGCTGAGAGGAGATTTTACGGAATGTGAGCGATTTCCGGAACCGGTTGTTCGTCAGCCGACTGAGCATGGCCTGCGCTGCGTGTCCGGCCGGCGAGCGTTCTCTAGTCGCTCTCTGACGGTCGGTGTGTGTGTTTAGCCAAGAGACGGACGAGTCAGGAACACTTGCCGCGAAAGGACGCTTCTTCCTCTTCGTTTCCTCTCGAGTCACACCAGGACGCCTCCCATCTCGCTAACTATCGATCGAATCGCCGGCTGGCAATTAGGAGCTCTTCGTGGGGGGTTTCGGCCGTCAGCAAAGGGACTTGTGAGGCGGAAGGAGGGGGTTGAAAGGGGAAGTACGGATCTCAGAACAAATATTTCCTGGGTTCACTCTAAAGGTATAAGCTGAGCTTTACTTTATCATAAGCTCCATCTGTGCCCCTCAGTGTTTCCAAGTCAGCTTGGCGATCGGCTTTCTTTTGCGATTTCCTTGGGTTCAATGCAAAATGCAGCTGTGGGTTATAAATAGGGCGATATTCGGGATGCGCCATGCACTCGACATTTACTCAAAACCATTGAGGCCCATGAAAGCAAATTTGGCGGCTACAGTGATTTCAGGGTAGGAAAACCACTTCAAAGTCGGCCCTTCAGAATCTATGCGAGTTTCTCTAGCTACCGTGAACGCTTGATCCAGTCACCTGGCGGATTCGCCATGCGCTTAACATGTGCCGAAAAACGATGAAACCATTGGAAGGGCGCTCTCTGATTGGGTATAACCCTGCAGTGCTACTTACTTCAAATCTTACGAAGGCCTTTGGAAGGGCGCCTTCTACTGGAGTATAGCTTTGCAGGTTACTCTAACCATAAGTCTTAACTCAATGAAGGTATTACATCCCTTAGACCGAACATCTTACGGTAGCGCATTTGGCTACTTGCCCACCCCAGACCATGGTCCTTGAAGGGGTGTTTACTGGATCTTCCAATGCGGTTTGGAGCAAAAACCTTGACACCTAAAGTGCTACCAAACCTTCAGGTAGGCACCAATCCATCAAGCCGAAAAAGTAAGTGAGTAGTTTTGTAAGGTCAACAAGCGATCACTTCCAATTCACTGGGAATGGAAGGCTTTTATCAAGTACGCGGCGCGATGCATCGAAATCGATTACGAATTTCGCTTTGCTGTAGACTGCTTCCCACTGACTGGTTTGATATAAATTAATCTTTTGTTCACGGATGATAATCGCGTCTGGAGAAATCGAGGACAATCTAGATCGTTTTATAGCCTAGCAGTGTAAAGAGATCCTTTTGATCTGGATCTGAATCGGCAAATCTGCCGCCCACACAGACCGCTTCCCGTTAATTGAAAGCCCAATCAGGGGCGTCCCCGAACGTCAGTACAAAATCGTTAACTCGTTAATTATTACTACGAGTTAATACTGAGAACTACAGCTCTCCGATGGACTTTACACCACAAACAGCCAAAGTACTTGCGAGCAGCTGTGAACATATGGAGGAATTTCAAAAGGCTTATGCTATATTTATCTGGACTTCAGAGTTCACATCAAAAACCTGCCTGCCTTCGCAATGCAACACAGATCTCGATAGCAATGTGGACGTATCGCCACAAGGATTCGCCATGCGCTTATCATGTGCCAAAAAACAACGAAGTCATTGGAAGAGCACCCCCTATTGATTTAGCCCTATATAGCCTTACATGAGTGCCAGTTCTTACTCCCCTAGAATTCCCTATGGTTAATTCAGACATATCTTCTCCTTGAGTTCATTAGCAAGTGATGGATCTGAAACTCGGCTTCCCTCCAGTCAGCCCAGTGCAGAAACCGATCCATGTCCTCATAGGTCTACGCTTTTGGTTGGGTGGGATCAAAATCAAGGAGCTAGTGACGAACTGAGGATGGGCTCAAGTCAGTTGGCTTCTGAATTTTGATCCTGCCTTGAGCAAGGTTGAATTGGGGCCTGGTCACGATGCGTAGCCCAAGGGCTTTGAAGATTAGACCACATTTATCAGTCACCCAATCGGCTTTCCAGGTTGACTTGCATCGATTTAGTCCTTTCAAACACTAAAGGCTTACCCATTAAAAAGTCGAGAACGGCGGCTTGACGACTTTCAACGGCCGCAGATTGTTGTGTAAACTCAACAGCTACCCAACTCTATCATAGTTTTTGAATGGATGCTAAAGGCAAAATTCTCCATGAATCGTTAGCTAATTTGAAATAAGGGTAAAGGTGGTCAGTGGAGCAGGGATGAAGAAGAAACCATGTGAAGCGGCCCGAAAACCGAGAAATGGACCTCTTCTTTGCCTTAGATAGTCGGTGGGCGTGCCCCGCCAACAGCGCCAAGAGTGAGCCATGCTGAATTGCCGAGATCAAGCCTTAGTTGCATACCGAATTCGCCGTTCAGCTGCCTCAGAAGGTTCGCCTGCCACCCGACTATGCAATTTACCGCTTCTTTGGGTTTCGTTCTTATTGTGAATTCCTCCTTGAGGTAGGGCGCATACCGGGTCTGAGTACTGAGCGATATATCCAATGAGAATGGAAAGGTTCAGATGGCCCCATAAGGTTCTCTATAGCGGTGAATGCCGGTTAGACTTAGGTTTCCGAATCTCGGTTCCGAAATGTCTAACAACTGCCTAGAATCTTCATTTCTTCTCGACAGATTTAAGATTTTCCCAAAGAAATACAAACAATAGGCTTTCGATGGAATTACAAACAGTAATTATTGGAGATCCGAAAAGGGCATTCAAGAGGATAGTTTATTTATATACTGAACAGATAATTTCATTTTAGTCGTTGGTTTTTTTTAAAACCCTATTTGTTCGTTGGTCCTCTCTAAGATGGGAAATCGGTCCTACGTGACGCAACATTTAACGTTCTCAAATCCGTCGCCACTGCCGCCCGGTAGCGCAAACAGAGCGCAGAAACACGTGAGCCTCAAGGAGAGGAGGGTGGGTGTTTACCCAAAAAGAGCTTGAAGCCTTTTTCATTCCGCAAACACTACAGACTGCATCTCTCCAGCTTCCGTGCGTCCGAACTGGCTAAATATTGACTGCCAACGGTGGCGTTGAAAATGAGAGACATCTCAGAAACGGGCAGTGTTCCGCCTCGTCCCGGAAGTGATAGGACCTCTAAATGAAACTGTTTAAAGTAGGAGGTATTTCAAGTGCTACCTTGACTGCCATTATCGTGTAGAAATTTTAGAAGCTTTGGAAGCTGAACCATTTCATATATTTGACAAAATGATAGTGACTTAACGAGCGCATCGCAAGATTTACGGGCATTGTGTCAATGTATTTTAACCACAACAGCATCTCCTTTGTTGTTTGAAAAGAGTCTAAGCCCCAATACAGAGTCAGGAAGCGACTTGTGGGTCCGTGAAGACAATTATGCCATCTTCAGAGCTTTGCATCTTTCTAAGCTCCGTTTTGAAAATGCCCCCGTATCTTGCGGTAGTACTGCACTTAAGAGAGAGTATATGCTACTGTGGATGTACCGAGCAATCAGTTATAGATGTTCCAGCAGTTCGTCTCCTTATTGCCAACGATGGTGCCGACAGCGCTGTTCAGTTCATTTGGCGAGGATGACTACAACCAGGACGATAGCGGAGATGATTCGGATAGCGAGGAACAAAGCGAGGCCAAAGAAGAGCCACCAGCTGTCGAAGAGAAGAAAGACGGTGAGTGGTCAGAAATTTCAGGACCTGTGAAGGACTTTTGGATTGAACTGGAAACCAGGGCAATTATGGTCTTTATCACATATCTTTCCTGTCAATTTAGATTGTTAGTCAATGTTGCAAAATCTACCTGCGGAACGGAAAAGTTGAGCGGAGCCGTGCTTTTCAAGGCATCTTGGGGGGCGCTAATGGAACTGAGACTTGAGAGTTACACAGTAATTTCCCACTTGTGATGAGACTACATAGAGGTGTAGCACTCGAGCGCCTGATTGATATGGCATTATCAGTGTCCCTCATCAAGGATTTGTGGCCTAAAACTGGGCGGTCGATAGGTCAGCAATTTGTGGCAGCCCAACGTGTCCAGATACCTTCCATCGGGAGCTGAAGCAAGTATTACCGATAGAATTTCAAGTTGCCGACGGGTTGCGAAGAGATCAGTGGAATGCGCTGAAAGCTCTTCATCGAGCCAAACGCTCGATTTCCTCAAGAGCGACACAGCACCTTTTTTCGCTGCGAGCTGCGGAAGGAGCCGTGGCGGGTTTGTACCTCGCAGTGTGTTGCCTATTTCGGGGGCCAACCAACCACCGCTCAATCTTACACTCTAAGCTTCACTGATGCATCGAGAGATAGGCGTATGATAGGGACCACAGTATACCACTACAAGGCATAGTAAATAGTGAAAGTTTTGGGCGTTTGTTCCCCCCAGTGAAATCAATCATCTTCTCTGTCGGAATGCGTTTAACCTAGGGCTCAAAGCATGGCTGTGAACGGAACACGATGCTGGAAGATGAAGCGGTTCTGATGGACGTCATTTATGGGCGTGCATTGGGGCGGAGCAGAAAGGCAATCTGTTAACTTACCCCTCCGGGGGTTTGATCATGTATGGCATACTAATGACTTCACCGAACCGCTCTGTCCCTAGCCATCGTGTTCACTGCTCTAAAATACCCCTTCAATGTTCGTAGGCTTATAGTCATTTCAAGTAGAGCTAAAGCACTTAGATGGGATCGGTTGAGGAACAGAAGAAAATTCCTTTGATCTTGGCTAAAACCCTTGGGTATGACGGGTTGCGTGTTCTGTTGAGAATTTTAATGAAGCTCTCTCATACGTACCCGGACCATACAAGATTTTCCTGTCTTATTTGCTCTGAATGAGCCACGAATTTGACTTCAACTTAGCTTTCACCCACCTAAACGACCCCACAGTTTTGATTTCTTTCGGCTCACTCGTGCCGACCCGTGAATTCAGTGAAATGTTCCTTAGTCCAGTGGCCGAGCTGATCACCGAGTTGATTGATCCACGCGACAGTGACTGCGACATGGACAGTGCTGCCCTCCACGGTATACAAAAGAAATGGAATAGGTGATGGATTGTCGATGACGGTTCCTAACTGAGCGCTCGGGATGAACCATGTGGCGAGCACAAGAGCCCTGAGACACTGCGCCATGCGGTTTATCTCGATTTTAAACCCTTGAAGGTCAAATCTTTACGAGTGCTTCATGGATGAAAATCTCCTTCGTGAAGTTTCACATAGTAACCAGCTTTATCTTTCAGAACAAGCCGAATTGGCTGCCAGCCTTCAGCAAACGCTAAAAGAGGCACTGAAAGCCGCCGGAAACACACGTCTGATGCAACAGAAACGACGACAAGCCAGCCCACCACAGCCGCCGCCTGCGTCGCAGGCCGCCACGGCGAATGCGAACGCCTTTCTGGCGCCGTTTCTCCTCTCAGGTACGGCAGTAAACATGCAGTTCTGAGACTTATCTATCTGAAGTTGCTTGAAAGGCAAATGCCATTGAGTTGGGTACGGTAGGATTTTAGCATTATGGCCTAATTTTGGCTATTTGAGCACTGTTTACCTTTTTATTTGCTTTTAGCACCTATCCAATGAACCCTACTTAACTTCTAACAGCCGTCCCTTCAACGTATTTTGAAAAATTACCGTACGACAATTCTAAACCACCTCCACTTTCTCATATAAACAAATCATATATTACAAATCAGATCGTTTCATTGTATTTCCCTACGGCTTTCAATCCTGCAATTGATCAATATGGATCATTCCCATCATAGTCTCTCTTTTTGAAGATTTAGCTGCCAGAAAACGATTTTAGAAGAAAACTGCGTAGAATTCGATTGCAGATGCATTGCGCTTACTTATTTATTAGCTAACATCACGAGGGCAGGGGTGGTACCGTTTTCCACTTGCGCGGTCCGTACATCAAATCTCAACTAGGCCAACCAAGGCTCCCATCCCTCCGCGGCCAGTTGCTCAGCTTTCAAGAGGATGTAGTTGGTTGTACATTGGCTGGCTTCCGAAACTCCTCTGGTGGTGGGGCCTAATGCGTTCAAATGCTGCTACGATTCTGCATGATTCAGAATGCGTGGCTTCATCCAAAAAACGGATGAATCTCACGCCATCCGCTTTGTTATCTTTATTGTGACATTACCGCTACCACTACAGGATAATCCAAAGGTAATGGATGGGGCAGTGCATGAGCTGTATTGCAGGTCTCAACACCGTATTTGCTTAAATATTTGACCGTTAACGTTACTCTTTGAAGGACGATTGATAATCCATACTTTCTTGTAGGGCCCTTTTTGAATTAGTAAATCTAGTGCGTAGGTTTTCATCACCACACCCTCTGCGACAATTCCATCGCATCCTCAGTGGCAGATTCTGTTTACGGTGATGGACGTGACGTGAACTGATAGTGTGGAAGGTTTAACGGCGGGACGTCATGAAAGGCGCTTCCCGCCACCGTGATCACCTCCGTTGATGAGGTTTTGAAATAGCTGGAACGAGCTCGATGGAAAAAAACGAGCCAGACGCTCGAAAGTAATTATATCATGCTATGGCGCTTACTTACTGAATTGTTACTTCTTGACACTATGGCGCTCCGGGCACGCAGAGCACAGAGATCGCACATCTTCCGAGTCGCCACTTTCTGCTCTTCTACGCCGGAGATCGGCTATAACGTTACGCGGATTGGTCAGCCCTGCACGTTCGACGGCGAACAGATTACTGCAGCCCTGTTTTCCCCTAAGGCACTATTCCTCTAGATAATCTCCCCATACGGCAGATACGCACTATCCTTCTATATCTACCCTTCTGGCGAATACCGTACTTTCAAGATCCTAACGAGTTAGCCGAATGAACTTTTTTGAAATCGACAACACTTTCTAACATACTCCACTTCTACGCCTATCATCCCTTTTCTCTCTAGGTCTTACCGCAAATACCTCCGCTAATGGCACGATATTTCAACTACCGCAAGGTTGTGTGTACACGAATTCGTCAAATGGCTCGGAAGGTGAGTCTTGAGAGAAAACCGGAGAAAATGAGCGCAATGTGCACTGACGTCAGAAAAGAGCTTAATTCTGAGCTAGCTTTGAGACCTATGCGAAACTTTTGACTATTGGCGTATGGCAATCGAAAACTCAGCTATTAGGAAACAAATTAGGGTCCCAACCAAAAAATTTCCCAGCTTCCCTCCTCTCACTTCAGTTTTGTGCCTTTTGAAAATTTTGCTTGATTTTGGACTCTCAGAGGTACCTATTAGCACAGAACTAGAATACAGTACATGACAATTTCACTGCTTCTTTGCGAAAACAGAGGGCCTGTGATGGGTTGAGAAGCTCTCAAACCTTGTTGTAATCGGTTATCCTTTAGGAGAAAGTTGATAAGTTCACCGTAAATTTGTTTATCCCAAATTACTGCGGCTGAACTCTGTAATACTGTGGACAAATTCTGCAAAATTTCAGGAGGAGCCACTGCTAATAGCTTGTTGATCAATACGGCAAAAGGCGACGAACCTGGTTCGCAAAATCCGCTCCTGTCGTTCCCATTTCAATTCAATTTCCAGCAGGTTGGTCTCTACACATTTCAAGTAATAAGTACTTTCCTCTACTCAAATGATAGCTCAAAGTTAAGGGTAGGGGGGAAGAAGAGACCCGTAACGCGTTCATCAATTGCACTTTGCTTTTGAAGCATCCTAGGCGATAGGGTAGTGAGCTTTGGTTTGAATCGTTGATCGATCGAAAAGAGGAAAGGTTACATATGTGGTTTCCTGTGAGACTACACCATAGATTTTTGCTTCTTCGTTGGCATTTGATTTTGGTCGTGAGCATGACGGTTGAGATGAGGATCTACTAGTTAGAGCCTTTTTCACCGTCTGGGGATTATTACAGGTTATGCCTATGAGCAATGGGCGGGGCTTGTGAAGTGGGTGGAGTTTGCTTCATCAAATAATCATATTGCGTCACAATAAAGCTGGCAATTTTTCACGCTTAAGTGTAACTACTAAAGGATTATGGAGAAAAGAGACTTAGAGCATTCGGCGTTGATCATTCCTCTCTGGAGATGCGCCATGCATTCTACTTTCGTCCAGAATCGCAGCATCATATTAAAACGAAGAAAATCAAAGGTGAAGAAGACAACACCGAATTCTGTTTCAGTTAATGGAATCGGCTGCGTTGGGTGCTCAAGATCACCAACACCGAGTAAGAAGATGCTATATGAAGATCACACTCCGTCTCTTTCATTGTGTTATGATATAGTTATACGTATTCAACTTATTCCTTAGTATTTTTGTGACAAATATTACCTAAAGACATAAGATTCTGGTGTTCTGTGTTATTACGATTAC
>MU872283.1:0-16892 GCA_036418205.1 Ostertagia ostertagi | reverse complement strand
TGAGATGATTACTTATCACCTTAGAGATTTCATCTAGTAATTATTGTTACAGGTGGCGCTGGGATGCTATCGTGGTTATTCAACTATCCAACGGATGTCATAAAGACCAGATTTCAAACCACATATTATCCCAGCTACATGGATTGTATACGAAGCACATATGCAGAAGGCGGATATCGGGTCTTCTTCACTGGTCTCGGCTCCACTTTATTACGGTAGGAAATTTCCGACAGTTCTTATATCTGAGATCCAAACCGTAGGGGTTCCACTTATAACCCTTCGCTGAGTTGCTCTTTTCTAGCGCGGAAATGACAGTAGTAAAAGGATCGCACATCCGAACAGGTACAAGAAAAGGCATCACGGGTAGGGGGGGGGGGTGCTTCTCATTCTTCTGTTCCTCCCAATTTCCATGAGCTCCTTAACATTGTTGGGTTCTTTTTTCCCTGAGTTTGGGACAAAATACCTTTTTGAGCGTTTTGAGGCCATGAAAAACTACCCAAAGAAAAAGAGTGGTTCCAAACTGATTCTCATCGAGATTGTAATGATTGTCGTTCTTAAAGGCATAATCCGCGATCACTTAAGTGTTGCTTATTGCACCTGAAGATCAAGGCAGAGATAGTGTTGGTTAGTCCGCCAGTACGAAGAGGGCAGGCTAAAATGCTAGGAATGCTAAAAATGCGTTACCATGTGGGTGGATTGCGCCCTTCTCATTGGCTGGCCCCGCCTCCACGAGATGCCGCCGTGTAAGGGGAGGAGCTGTTCGAGGGCGCAGGCTCCGCCCACAAGACAATCGTGAAACGCATTTTCAAAGTGCCAAGCAGTTCCTTTGGCCGCCTTCATTAATGAGAGGCTAATTACTATACCCAGCCTCATTTTGAGAGGAATAAACTAGGCCTAGGAAATCGATACCCCATTTTACGAAACTCGTTTGTAGAATTAGCTTTTTCTCTTTCAGGGCCTTCCCATCGAATGCTGCCACATTCTTCACTGTCGAATGGACGTATCGTCTGCTGCTCGATTTCAACGTACTCGGCGTTGGAACACCTGCCGAACACCGTCTGCAGGTAGATGAGCACACTGTTGCAGAACGTCTCCGCCGCATTCTGCCACTGGCATGTTTGCAATCGGTCTATGCGAGTGATGTGGTTGCTGCTCCTGCTAATATTGGTTCACAGCAGTTTCTGCTATTACTTGATTAAGGACTACCAGCAACCACTCCAATCACTATCACGCTTTCAAGTAAGTGGATCGATAATCGATCTGTCTGACTAGTTAGCCGATAGGTCGTCGAGAATTGAAAATGGTGTCAATCGCTGTTTTATTTGCCACCCCCCCCCTCCCCAATTGAGACGATTTCTGGTCCTCGGGCATTTTTGCAGGAGAAAAAATTTGAAATTGGAGGTGATTGGATCAAATCTTTATTGGAAACTGTTGCACCTAATTTTTATTAGGGGGCAGCAGCATTGTGAGCCTGAAATGGTAGTATTCGAAAGCTCACACCTGAAGGCAGTGATCGCGGCTGGAGGACGGTGCGCTTTTGATGACGTCCTTGAACGTCATTGGTGGAAACGCGTTAGAAGGCGGCCCCAACCATGCCTCCTAGCGCACTGAAGGGTCCAATCCGCCAATGACGTTCAACGACGTCACCCAAGCGCACATCCTTCCAGCCATTGTGGTCACTGCCTAGAAGTGTTCATTTCCATGCTGGATCTACCTTACTCTCATTTTGCCCTGAGTCTAGTACTTTCCAAAATGACCTCCGGGATCCATTGTTTCGGTTTCCTGTTTCCTTCTGATCTTCAAAGCGGTGTTGTTAAGGAAGAAGTAGATTGCGCGATGCCCAAACATGCAGCCCGTGAGATGCTTTACTCCTTTACGCTTCTCCTCTTTATGGCGCTTCACCTTCAAAGAGTGAGGATAAAGCCGAATTTGAGAGGCAAATTCAGCTGTCTTGTTGCTATTTGCAGATCATTTCTGTGACAAGAACTGCCATTTTCAACCACCCGATCAATTAGCCCTTGCCGTTAGACAGATTCGTTAGGCTTCGTCTGTTGTTCGTTTTGGTAAGGAAATCTTTGCGAGAGCTCTCTAGTTCGATTGTGGGGATGGGTAGTCGCCAGGATAGAAAGGCGACTTTCCGGTGACGGAACTAGCAGTCTGCTCCTTGGACAGGCTTGGTACCTGGGCTCTCAGGCAAAAAAAGTTTCTGCGACCGAAGTCGGGTTCGGTTCTTTAAAGCCCTGCAACCCGCCCTCCCCTCCCGAATTAGACATTGTCAAATCCTAAGTTGGGGTTGTTCACCCCCTTGGAGTATGCGCAGAAAGTTGCTGCTGTAAGGATTATTTGCCTGCTTATTGGGTTGATCAGTGCTAATCGTTCTAGTAGGATTTGGAGCAGCAGCAAATAGGAAGTGAAGTAAGTGAAGCAGTCTTTCATGGACGAGTCGCCTGTTACGAACCCAGAACCTTATACGAGCGTTCAGAGTCTAGCTGAATCGTACCTGCGAATTAGGGCCAGAGTAGGCGTATTAGGTCGGTCGCGCCATAGGTGAGCCAACAAATCGATACGCATCCTGTTCCGACAGCCTATTTAGCGCTTACTCGTCTACTCGCCTAATCGCCTGATCAAATCCTACACTTTTTTTTTAAATCATCGCCTACTATGCAAATCGCACGCACGATCGCCAACTCTGAACGCTCAATTAATAGTCGCATAGAGGAGTAGATCGTGATTCGCGTGTGGTAGAATGCTGTGTGTATTTTTACCAGCTGTTGATGAGTGTCTATTTGATGGTTTTCAGCTACACAAGCGTCACCTCAGCATGTCGGACTTTTGGCATACGAATTGCCTTCTGATGTTACCTGAGGCTGGTTCAACGTCCATCGATCCGATGATCCACGGATGTCGTTTTCTGTAGTGCTATCTGGTGTTATTTTGTGCTGTGTGTTTATTTCACTTGTAACGCGCTATTGGCTGACAATTTAGCGCGTCATCTAATGGGACGTGCGCGTTGCCAACAGTGCGGGTCACATGTCGCTCGGGTCGTATTCAGGTGTTCTGTAAGCAGTCAATGAACTGCACATATTTCAATATGCATCATATTATTCTGATAATTCAAACGTTCAAGTGGCGAATGAATATGCTAAATTTTCCCCTTCGAAATGTCATCAGTCGAACTCAAGAAAAAGACACCCGCAATCTTGGATACAAATAGGGATGGGTAGCGCAATTACCGGTTGACGACAACGTGACACACATGCGCGTCACCCGAATGGGCATGGACTTTGCTTGATTTACGTGGCAGTTCTAATGTTGGAAAGTTGCCCGTCTACATCATTGGATCCAGAAAACATAATACCCATTAGTAGGAAGGGAAATCTTGAAATCCTGAAAAAAAGCGCGAAAAGTAGAAAAAAGGTGCCGAGAAGCACACAACAACGGGCTGTCGTCAATGGGTTGAGAAGCAAGCACGCCACTATATTCAACCTGCCTCATTATTAATTACAGTAGTTCAAATTGGTGTAGTTTAGTGAAGAAACTTTCTCTTGAAAAATCATTTGCTGAAATAAGAGAAAACTTATGAAACTATTCTGTAGGTAGCCTTCATTCCTTGGTACAGCGTGGTATCAAGCTATTCAGGAGCTTAAGGGCATAAGGGACGATCAAATGGTGTTTGCTCAAAGATCAGACAACTGCGCGAGAGAAAAATTAGTGGAGAAAAAAGCAGAAACAACCACAGGAAGCACCATTCTCTCTTGTGAGGTGAATAGTGGTGCTGCGAAAAGAGACAGGGCTGTAGGAGGGAGAAGCGCGGAAGAGTACGCCACACACAACCAACAGGACGGCCCATGTATGCCGCTTGAGACTATCTTCATTCACTGCAGCCTGGGTATGATGGGAGTTTGGTCGTCGGTCCCAGCCAACCATCCCCCCGCTCTCTTTGTATTCCCTCCATGACGAACTCAGTGGAAAATTTCAGAGGGAGTTGGATTCTTCTGTCAGAACTCCCGAATCGCTTCATGAAGCTATCTTGCAGCTTTGTGGATTGTTGTAGTACATTTGCACTTCTTCCGCACTAATACAACATATACAGGGGTGGCCAAAAAAAAAGACACTTTGCCCATGGCGCACATCATCAAACTTTTCGTTCGCACAGGGTGCCGATGTTAATGAAAGTTTTACGGTGAAATATTCCTAAGGTGTTCCCCCGTAAACAGAAGCAGGCCCTCCTTCACTGTGTCCGCCGCCCGTCTTTTTAGCAATTGCAGGTCATCTGGCAACCGTCGAGCTCAACGAGGCTTACCGTAATCGCTCCGGCCTGAAGCTGCTTCATAATTTCTTCAAGTGTGGATTAACTGTTGAATAGCTTCCCAGAGACATTAAGCTGTGACTATGCAAAACCGCTTTTGACTAGCACTTCCAGGGACGTCGTAATGGTCCTATGGTACCTCGACGACCTCGTGATCGCAAAACACATTTTCGTGGCAAACTAATCTTCTGTATTAGTCGTCGGTGTAGAAGGCTGTCATGTGAAGGTTTAGATAGATTAGAAGTGTGCTCTTTCAATACTAAGTTGGGGCAGTCGATTTGATTCTAGCAAAGTGTGATTAATGCTGTCTGAAATGTGGGGTGGAGTGTCTCTTTTTTTTGGCCACCCCTGTATGAGTATGATGGGCGATCATTCGAAGGAACTATGAGAAACCAACAGGAACATGATGATGTCAGATCGGGTTTAGAGCTGATTCGGGCTCAGAGCATGTGAGAGACAAATTCCATATTTTCAAACCTTAGCGACTTTATCGAGATGTCTCAGTACTTGCCTTGTCACACCAAAAGCGCTCTGACAAATAGCGCTCACTTTGTTCAGATTCCTTTTCAATGGCGCCGGATAGAGCATCGAGATTGCCAGTCACGGGGTGGTTGGAGTGTGGATCATCTTCGAATAAAAGGAGGGAACCCTGAGTAGAGGTAACAGTGGATTGAGAGAGCGTGCCCTCAACTATCTTCTGGTTAGTCCTACATATAGCTTGGCGCGTGGAAGATCCTAATCGGTAGTCATGAAGAAAGAGGCTCAGAAATAGGTTTCAAAGAAATTGGAATCCTAGCTAAAGAAAGCAACAAGCAAACGAGATGGCTAGCCTGTCGGATAGAGCTTGTGTGCTAGGTTGCAGGACATCTTGGAAAGCTTCAATACTTATCAAAAGATTTTTACACCAATACATGTAAAGTGTCTCAAAAATTATGGACCGACCTAATACATGTAGGTTTCAGGTACAGGTTCATGTTTACACAAGGAATCAGCAGAAATTTATGTTAATTGAAAAATTTCCACCGAGTATGTGATTGATATCATTATGATTATCACTTGGCTGCTGCCGACTGTTCGCGCTTTTCATAGTGTTTTTCACCTTCTCTCAGTACAAAGCCGGTGTCGAACTGTGTGGTGACATTCCTGTAGTTCACAGGTGGGATTGCGTAAAGATTCGGTGTCCATCCTTTCCGTCCCTGAATTTTTCCTTCTTATGAATTTGCTCATTTAATGTTTCTTATTGATCAGTATTTTGATTATTATCTCACTTTACAGCTCCTTAATAATCGTAATTTGCGTGGAGCTATGCACTCAGATTCTGGTGCGCCAATCACGAGCCGATGTGTGAGCAGGGTCATCAGTTGCGCAATTCCGAACAAGGCCAGCAGGGGGTCGTATTTGGATCTTTCGAGAAGGGGGTCGTATTTTGATTGGTGGAGACGAGAAGAGAGTCGTATTTGAGATTCATGGAGGGAGTCGTGTAGGTATCAATCAAAGGTGAAAACTAGGTGGGGATCACAGAATGAAATACCGTAGACATCCAATGGTGACGATGGGGTTCAGATGGTGACGATTGGGTTCATAGTGGGGGGGGAGTGAAGGAAAGTTGCAAAGAACTTTGAAGAGAGAGTTCAAGAGAACGTGAAATCGCTGGAGTGGAACCGGAGAGAGTTGACGTAACCGGGTAACTAAGTTTCCTAATGTCGCTTAATTGTGTGACTGCAGGTGATGTATGTTGCCTATGGTTGCGCTGACAGCATTGGCTGTGCGTTCTGACCCGTTTGTGTTGCCCACTTCGGTGGTGTCTTACTTACGGTTAAGTTTGTCATGGCTAATGTTTTATCCTGCTTGCAGGGTGTCAGTGTGAAAGTCGACCACCTCTCCGACCCGTCTTGAAACACGGACCGAGGAGTGTAACTTGTACGCGAGTCAAAGGGTGGTTAAACCTAGCTCGGTCTCTGAGCGACGTAACCAAGTTCGAATGCGTTACCGCGCAAGTGACTCAATGAGTCACAATCTCTGTGTCTGCGTTAGGGAATATTAACCCTATTCCCTTTTGATATCCGAGAGAAAAGAAACTTTTCCCTCTCAATGATACAAGGCATAAGCCAGTATCTTAGGATCGTGGGAGGCGGGCGTGTCCCGTGTGCCGACTAAAGGCAAGGACCATAATTGAATCGATCTAGTTTCGTTCGAAATGGGAGTAGGAATGCAATGTGGACACCAAGTAGAGAAAAGCGGAAGGAAATCGTCAAAAGCTTAGGAAACGAGCTTTTTGCTCGTAGCGCTGTGAACGAGGTTAGGCGCAGGCATAAAGAATCAGCGATACGAGAGGGTATTATTAAGCTCGAGATAATAAGTTAGAAAGACAAGCGTAGGAGATCCCACATTTCGACGCCGACATGAATACTAATTGTGGGCCTGCACGGTCAGTTTAGAGATTTTATCAAGGTTCAGCGACTAGCGTCTTATGTATGTTATCGATGGTGCGAAGGTGTCTGCAGTGACCAGCGGCACACACGTCTAGTCAGCTAGAGCGATTCTTCAGGTGCAGACTTAAGCTCCACAGAATTTTGCCTTTAAGGAAGGGTCCTTGAATTATAGAATTGGAACGAGGATGTTGATTCTGTGTGCGAGCCAGCCATTGGCAATAAGCATTGGTCCCAGCTTTCTCGACTTACGATTAGTCTATATCCGTGCCTACACGCGCGATTAGGGTCCTAAAAAGTTTGAGAGGTCATTTTCTCCCCTCGCCCCCTCCCCCCCCCTCTTCAATATTCATCCGCTCACCGATGTATTGCGCTCACAAACGTGGAAGATGTCCAGAAAGTGTCCACGATGATATTAGAGCCCACCCTAGGATGACCCGTTGCATGTTCCACATTAGTGAAAATAGCTCAAGCGATGTGGTACAGGATATGTGCCACTACTGCAGCAGCACGCGGCTCACTTGGAAAGAGGAATTTTCGGAATTTCCGTCGCCGTCAAGGTAACTCGTCCTAACTCGCAATCTCTTCGCTGTGTTCTCGTACAATATCACAGTTCAGTGATGAAAAGGGAGCGTTATTCATGAGGGTTTCATCACAGTCCTTCATTTTTTTGTTCCCTGTGAGGTCATGCATCTCCTACTGCCCTTATATCTGAATCGCCACTAAACGCGAAACCTAAATCTGTTGGACTGTGCCTTTGAACAATTCTTTGTGAACGGCGGCTTGCAACCGAATGCAACTTGCAGTGACAGCACCACTATGATAAGCTCAAACATCAGTGGTCAGCGGCGCAAGCAGTGAGCCCTTCAGCGGAGAACGCACTTATGCTGCCGTGCTCATATGAATTACATCCTCGTTTTCCGTAACTGTCTGTCTGTAAGCTCACCTCTATTCGTTCCAAGACAAGGAGGCCTCCATACGGTATCTTTACTTGGTCCCAGCACAAGTCGACTTCACTTGAATGTCGTAATTTCTTTGCGAAGGTTCCGGCAGCAATGTCAACAGTTTGAGCGTGGCCAACAATCTGGAAGTGGCATGCGTGAGATATAGTAACTAAGATACTTATTTGCTTGAGTTGAGGGCATCTGTGGACTCCAAGGAGGACTTCTTTCCTACTTCTTTCGGTTCCCATGCTCTTCATGGAAGGTGAGCACGAGTAAGAACTCCAGCATACGAAAGCGGACCGCCGTTGACTTCCAAATGCCTAGGTGAACTCAGCGCTGAAGCACCTATCACGAAATGGTAAGGCCTTGTTAAGCAGCTGGGCAAACCCTTGGTCGCTGAACGCGCATGTTTCCACGGCCCTTGAGGGCTAACTGCTTCTCGATTAATTTATATTTATTTCCCCTGTCTTTGAAATACGAACCGTATCGGAGGAAACCTCCGTTAAATGCGGGTAGTTACGATAAAAGAGACAGCCTAAATAGAAATCAAGGTACGCGGTGGCCATTGAGACAGGGATGATTATAAAATCAAGAAAAACGGCCCAAAACCCGGAGTTCCCTTTCCGTTGACTTGTGCGTTTGGCGAAACTCATGGGTGTGTGCCCCTCCCAAACACCTACACTCTTGCTCTGGACTGGAGCGGCTAGATGCAAGCGGCGGTGGTGAGCAAGCGGTGGGAGTGGAACCAGGTAGCGGCGCGGTACGCGCCAGTTAGGCGCCGAAAGCCTACCCTACGCTGGCAAGCGCAGCATACCGGCCCTTTAAACCCCCGTGTGCCCTTTCACTGACTGCATGTCCCCGTCCCCTCTTCGACCGATGCCGATGTGATGCTTACGTGCAATCCTCCCTTAACAATAGTTCAAGTGATGTCGTCAAGAGCAGCACACTGGAAAGCGCTTCGGTGTGCACGTTTGTCATGCTGATTTAAAGGCAGGGGTCGGGATCGAGTTGGGCATTTTTGCACTTGAAAGTGAGTGCAGAGATGCGAAATGGAACGCCAGTGAAGAAAAAACGGAAAGAAGCCGTCGACAAGACCGAAAATAAAACCCTCCCTCCCAACAGCGGCGAAGGAGGCTGGCTAGGAGAATGCATGTCCGAACGAGTTTTCGGACATGCCAACCATTGCTGGCTCCGTGAAAGCAGCTGATACGGCAATCAACTCAGCTGATTTCACGCGTTATGCCAGCAGTGGGCGGTCATAGCTCACGTCGTCCTAAATGCTAGGCCAGGGTTGTATAGCCGCGCGGTTTCGAGTCACGAGCGCGGCATCACCTCTATGGTTGCAGACCCAGTCATAGTATCGACAAAGCTTGTTCCTTTGATCGACTAATCCCGACGCGTGTCTTTAGGGGCAAGAGAAGCAATTGAAAGCAGTGAATGATGAAATAAATTAAGATCGAATGACACGTACCAGTATAAGCTGATCCTTTTTCGAAGAACTAATTTCGTGGATTTTAGAGATGCGAATCAGTGAGTGGCGAACGCGGGTATTGTAATCATCGTTTGTCTCATTTTTGCAGCACGTCAACTGCAAATTTCGTTTATTAATTAAAATTACTTATGCGTAATTTAGGAGAGCACATGACGAGAACTCAAATATTCGTGTAATTATCAACCATCACATCCCTGAAATCTCGAAATCAATTTAAGAATGAGTCACATCCGTAATCGGGACACCAAATAACTCCTGTACCATCGTGACAAAGGTGCACCAACTATCGCCAAATGCACGCACCAGCGTTGAAAGTAAATGTTAGTTTTGTAAAAAGAGTATTGAATCTTCCCTGTGGACGAAATTTGGGCGATAGAAAAAATTGAGATTTGAGGTTGTGGTAATGTCAAAACCAAAAGTGGTAAGGAGATTTTCCACGGCAGTGCGACGAGTGGGCGGCGACGGAAGTGGTTTTTGCGACGAAATGCATTTGGTAGTACGGATCCACGTTGATGAGGGAAGCTGATACGAAACAACAGAAATCAGTTCGAACGTGAATTGTTTATTCAAAGTTATGCGCTCGACACGTGGATCTGTACCTTATTCGCATCAGGCTGTAGAAGCTAACTGGAAGGAGTGCTCTAGTCCGTTACCTAGGCGTTACAGGATATGTGTGGTCGCGGTTAGGACTGAAGGCGAATTTCTGTCTGAGCAAAATGCGCGCAACACTTTGGGACGGCGCTTCTTGGGGTGGAGACTGGTGAGCACGCAGCGCAAGTTTCGCGCTGTCAAAAGCCTAAAAGTCGTTCTCAGTCATAGCTCTCCCTCCCCTCCCCCCCCCGCAGTTGTTAAACAGTGATGTGAAAAGTTGAACTTGTGGAGGCTGTACTCTGACCAAATGTAGTTATTGACCCCGAACTCAGATTTACGTTTTTCAAAGAAGACAGCGGTAAAGATGGTTGAGGGACGGATAGGAATTGGGCACGTCATCAATAGGAAGGCGCTTCAGAACTCTTGATTCAGGGGCGCTCTCACAAGGTCGAACCCGTCCGTTGGACCCCCAAGGCAAATCCGCACGACTATCTCCACCACCATCGTCGCTACCGGGTGGCGTTTCTTATAGATTGATTCTGGGATCAGTCGAACACAGCCAACATTTCCTTTGGCACAAAATATATGCCGGCGTATTAATCTCAAAAGCCAGCCTACAAAATCCACTGTTCGCTTAAATAAAAAAATAACTTTCCTACTGTACATGACGTGTTGATGGTGTCGAAATACCGGCCCCTTTCCACTCCCAAAACAACCCCCCACCCCCTCGTTGGACTTTGTCCAGCGGACGGTTGACCCTGGCTCTCACTACTCTCTATTAAGAATGGTCCGCGGCCTGCGACTCCAGGGAACAGGCGGGTCTGCGAAAACAGTCATATACGCATGGCCGTAAGGATCAGAGCACATAAGAGGAGTTGCGTGAGCGCACGTCGGAGGACCGGCAAAAAAGTCCATCCATCCCCAGTCTTGTGAGTCTTGCCTAACGCGCGGAAAAGACTGGCAGAGCCTTACGATGCTCAGCCATCGTGACCACTGCCTTCAAGAAATCGTGGCCTGAACCCACATCTTCAAGTTTAGTATGAGGCGTGTAATTCTCATCAACATTAAACTGAGCTCGTTGTTGCGTGCAAATTCCTGGCAGGCCCATCGGATAATTGTTGAAGCTTTCGAATAATCCGGGTTCTACTCTGAAATCATCAGTTATCTCACGACTGGTTGCTCTCTTCGATTATGTCCCGCGGGAAAAAGCCACTTTGTAAGCCGAAAAAAGACCATATTTGCAAAACTGCTAAGTTACACCCAAGCGTTATGAGTCGTTAATAATTCTTGACGGCTGAAGTGTGATATGTTTTAACTATTACTCGCAGCCTTCTGGCTGCTACAGAAGGAAAGGGACGTTGAGACGGACACGCGGACGAGTTAATAAGCGCTGAAGCTTCTGGCAGTATTTTCTTTGTGCAAAGTGATAATTTATGGATTGTGCCTATAATACTTCCGACGCAATGCAGCCAATTGGGTTTTTGCGCAAAGGGCGAGTGCTTTGGGTGTATGGCGTGATTCACGATGTCGAGGATTCGTTGAGGGTGGCGAGGATTTGTGCCTGTCAGTTCCTCGTATCCCGGCGATGTAATTCGCTCTCGCCGCGGGAGCCGTTGCGCACTTCGAAGCACTGCATTCACGTTCTCGTCTCTGTTTTTGCACTACATCCGGGCAGGGTCAACCGTTACGTTGGACCGATGTTGACCGCTCTCCGCGCCGGCATTCACTCTCGCCACCCGCGAGCCGTCTGTGTCTCCGTGCGTACGTTCACTCTCGGCATTACTCTCGTCGTCGCGTTGGACTTTGTCCAACGGACGGTTGACCCTGTTACAGAAGCATCTTCACTTGCTTGGACTTCAAATGGTCCTCTCAGTTTAGGGGAGGAGGAGGCAGGATTTCCGCTGTGTTGGCTCCTAATTTCAACACGGCTAATGCTTCTGTAGAATTTTCCTTTTAAAGCACTCTATTCTTGGAGAGGGGTAGCGTTGCCCTAACTCTCACTCTGAGTGTCAGAAGGGTAGAAATGCAGAGGAATGGCGAGATCTATGACCCGGGAGAGCATCGCAGGAGAAGGATGCCTTCCCCATGGTAAGGATAACATATAGCTTCAGCTGTCGACTTTCTTTGAAACAGCTTAAGGGTCCATAAAGGGAGAGCATTGCAGAATACCAGCTTCAAAAATTTGATGAGTTTGCAAGAAAGTCAATCACTAACCTTATTGGGGCTTTACATTTGGTTACTTGTTTAACGGCATACGCCGTCTGAATGCATCTAAGAGCTGGCGGAGCAGTAGATCACATCTGTAATTTATATTGGAAATAATACACACCAGGTCGTGAGAGGATAATCTTCGTTTATGCCGAATGATGGGTGTTCTTTTTGTCGTAAGAAATTTCGTTTGTTGTAGTGTCTTGTCGGTTGATTCGTTCCACCCAAAATCCAAACGCTTCACAAGGTACTGTGTGTGCTGGGATGCTCGCGCTTGAGAGTGGTGAGTTTGAATTGTGAGAAAACGTATTTATATACTGCTATAAACCAGTTTAGCCTCCTCTCAACCGGCGCGCATCACATGGTGGTATAAACAAAATTGCTATTTAGGTCACGTGGCCTGAGAAATTATGATTATAGTTTGGAAGATGCGTCACATGAATTTTTCTGAGATAGGACTGTCAATTTGGGCTAAAGATTAGCGTGGATCGCGCGGTGGAGGAGCGATGGCGGAATGGAAAATTGATTATTCATGACATTTGAAACACTAGCATTTATAGCGGCTCGGATGATCTAGCCGGTTGTATGAAATTTTCCACAAGGTGTGGATGATGGGTCGGTGTAAGTAGAAATGAGAGCAATCAATCCAGATCATAACCGGAGCGGGTTTGGAAGTGTGGTGGAAATTAGTGGAAATTTCGCTATTATCCGTCCAGTTCAGATAGTTGAGCAGCTCAACTTTCTTTACTTCTTTAGATGGAAGTGTAGGAATGGAACACATTCACGTGCTAGGAACCTGGTTCAGCCAAACTGAAGGCACGCTTAACTGTCGCTACTTTTATCAGTACAGTTGTACCACTTTCTGTCACCTACATTCAACCCTCGCCACCTTGATCGCTTGCCAGTGAAAATTGCAACGAAGTTGGAGAGACCTGCATTCAAACGCTCTTATCATTCCTTGTCATTTGTTATCAGTTCATACTGTTCGCAATCGGTGTCCCGGTCCCAACCTCCACGCAACGTGTAGGAGCTAATATTTACTGTCACCACGAAGGCTGCAACGAAATTAGCAGTACTCAAAATCCTAACTTCCTTATCAACCGTTATCGCTTGTTATCACTTCTGATCATCCGCTATCCGTGTTCCCGTCCCATCCCCTATACCACATGTGAGAGCCAAGGTTCCAATGTAACCGCAAGGGCCGCAACGAAACTGGTGGTATCCACACTTTGACGCCCCTTATCAGTTCTTATCAGTTGCTACCACATTCGTTCACTCAACTTCTTGGTCCCCGCCTCACCCACATATCATACATGAGTGCAAACTCTCCACTGTCAACGCGAACGGTGTAACGAAATTGGTGACATCAACATTTCGACGTCCGTTATCAGCTCCTATCAGTAGTTATCACTTCCCGCCACCCGTCATCAGTGTTCACCTCCGGCCCCCTATATATCCTAGAAGTTTGAGCGCTCTGGGTCCAAAGGGGGTGAAGTTATGAATTTCCGGTCAGACACACACACACACACACAACCGCTTAGCCGATTATATATAGTAGGATATTAGTATATGAAATGGCATAGCCAGGTAGAATGACTACAAGGCCGGTACCGGGCTATGCAAATCCAGCGATTCACTAGCTATTTCTCAGGCTCGCATAGGCATGAGAGCCTGAGAAGGTTGCAGGAATCACCGTGCGCCCAAGGGGATTCCCGCCGCTTTCCCACACAGCAGATTCGGCTGGTGCGTCGCTCGTATCCCCTGCTCATCGCCAGTACCGCGCTATTCGCTGAAATTCGCAAAGTCCGCACAGATAGGAGAAAGAGCACTCGCTCGCTCTGTTCTGCGACTGAAGACCTCGGCCATGATTATCGTGACGCTGTGCGTGTGCAGCTGTTAGTTGACGTTATAAAGACGTAACTTGGCGGGCATGAGCTCGATGTATTGGATTCGACAGGTCGCTGAGTTTTGCGATAAATCTCCACTTTCGAGACATGGGGAGTGTTTTAACTTCTGGAGTTGCGTTTTATTGAATAAAGCCAAGATTTCAGCAGAAACTTGAGGCCTTGTTAAGGATGCTTTAGCAAGATCACATCGCTGTGAAACAAACAACGAACTGTCGCACCGTTGCAGTACCGAGGCAATTTGCCTCTTGCCATTAATCCGTATTCACCATTCATAAGGCCGTTACCACTTTACTGTAGCCACTGATCACTAATTCCTGCAGGAGCAACGCCTCAATACGGGCCTAACGCTAGCCATTCTGATGATATATTATTATCTTATTGTAAGTGTTGTAATTTATTGACTCACAGATATCATCTACTGATGCTCGTACTACTACCAAAAGGTACCTCGGTAGCAAGGCTACAAGTGCGACCCCAGATGGGGGATAGGAGGCGAATCGCAGACCAAAAGCCATAATGTATTGTAGTTGCACTGATTAGTTCACGGGTAGGAGTCCTATTTTTTAGTGCAATACATACCAGCTCACTCCACTCTTAACCGGCTTTTGACTATGTATGATGCGGTATACCATCCATGCTGCCGTGTGCATGCTGGTATACCGCATCATACATAGTCAAAAGCCTAATTCGTATTGGTGAGAATGTACACGAGAAGCGGCCAGGGGAAATCTGCCGAAAACAAAGCCCCTTTCCCGCGAGAGCATGGCTATTAGCTGAAGACTACCTGCCCCAACGACAGAGCCTGGCAAGCTATTCGTGGGTGCCGAAAACAGCTATATAGTGGAAGGCGCCGCCGCAACTTTGAGAATGGCAAAAACGTACCGTTGGGTAAGTCCGCTCGGCAGCGTCTAGTAAGGGCTGGAGTTGGCTACCAAAAGGCGAAGAGGAAAGGTGACAACCTGTGACCACCTTGCCTCTTCTCCGTACAACCGTTTCCATCTGGAACTAACGTTAAAGACTCGATGATGCAAGCCACGAAGGTAGACGTCATCGAAACTGGACTGAGACGAGGGGCCAACCGACAGCTTCCATGTATCCTCACAGAGGAGAATCGTGGTTCGTGCAATTATGTTAGAAGAGATAACTTTGGTGGCTTGTAGATTGTCTTCGGTTAACAGGTAAATTGCCTGAGTAAACAGGTAGATTCGTACAAAGCTTGCGATCTCAATCGGCTGCCGTGTTTCGGATTGGAGATAACGCGGTACCTGCACTCCGCTTGTTGATTGTCGCCTACCCACCAACATCAAGCTACGACGAGGAAAACCACGAAGCATTCTTTATGGAATTGGAGAAGTTCCATAAAATGTACCGCACCTTCGAGGTCAACGTTGGCGTCAGCAGAACGGCTAAGGAACTTCATATGACATGGAACTTATGACATGAAGGATATAGATAGGATATACTATGAGGGTTTATGTAGTGCCGACCGCCAGCATTCATGGTAGCTTGCAGCTTCAAGAGCCTAGTCGCCTCCGCTTGACTTGGGAGACCTGGGGACAGTTCGATAACGCGCATAGAACACATCATGTAGTCAAAGGTTTTGCCTTTCCGATTTTGCTGCTTTCAAAAAGTGCTACACGGGATCAGACCATGCTTTCGGCGTGCAGTATTATCGTTTACTGGCGTGCATAAGAGGCTGCATAGTTTTGAGGATTGAGACCCAAGACATTTATTTATCTGTCGTCATATAGGTACTGCAGGCTGTTCTGAAGAGCCCACAAACAATATCGGACCTTAAGAAAAATAATGACAGGAGTTAGCGTCGAGTGATAGGAATGCGTATTTTCCACATGTATAACCTTCCGTATACAGCAGTTAAATAAATACGAGTAGACGAAAGCAATAGTGTAAGTGATAGAACTGCTAGTGCTTCTACAGTTTTATAAAATTCTGTAAAAGTTTTTAGACTTTTTGAGAACTCGAGCAGTTCTTCTATTGGAGTCATCAAAACGTTCATTATTTAATCATTGAACCATTCGTAGCCTACCTGGAACGTAAGCAGTCGAGTACATCCCTCGGGCAATGAGTCGAGCAAGAATGTCGCCAGTGTTAGTGATGGGTGGATCGCTCTGGTATGCTTGCGGGGGACGTTGTATTGGTAAAGCCATGGGCTGCAAAAGTTCTCGCATCCGATTCCCAAAGGAGATGTCCAACTATAATTATTAAAAAATGACTGGTAATTTACCATGTTCAAGTCGAACGGCCTGTATGGGTGATTCATGTTCTTCGAGATCCAGTCCGGGAAGAATTCATCCAAGCGTTCGGTGTGTCTCATCACCATGATCACATTCGGGTAGATTTTGTACTGCCGAGGCTTACCTCCCCCTGTCCTGCAGATTTCTTTTGTCACAATAATTGTCGGAAGTGGCTCGTCAGTTCACCATTTTTTGAGATGTTTCGTTAGTACTTTTTTGGAGTTCCTTCGTAATATCACTGTACAGCTGCCCCTTCGACCACATAATAGGTATGTAGCTATTTGGGAGGGGGGAGCAGTGTCATCCGTCCGTTCGCACTGTTCAAACGAGGAGATCGCATTTTGGGGTTGAGCAAGGTTATCGCAGTAGGAACGGAGCAGGTCCTCAAAGGGGGTTATATTTGAACAGATTTTTTGACGAATTTGGCGAAGTTTTACGAAAAGAGAAAGATTGGGTGGAGTTGTGAGGACGGGGGGATCGTACTGGAACCTTCGAAGACTGACGGTGGTGGAGGAGGGTTGCAAAATTTTTGAAAAAGTGCAAACGTAACGGTTAACCCTTCGGGCGGGAGGGGGGTTCAGTAACTCAAGTAGGACCTTTTACCGAAATTCATGGGGGTTCCAATCGAGGTGCACGTCGCATACCGCGACCGACACTAATACACGGCAATCGGAACGAGCTTGTTAAGGCATGCAAGCTGCCATTGGAGCAACATAATCATATTGATGCACGAAGAAGGTATTAGTATAGAATTCCA
>MU872281.1:0-17333 GCA_036418205.1 Ostertagia ostertagi | reverse complement strand
AAGAGAAGAGTTGCAGCGCGTGCTGTGCGATATGAGACGTAGTATGGTACACTCTATTTAACCTGACGCCTAACCGCTACAGTATGCGCTGCGACTCGTCCCTTTGCCGCGTCTGCGTCTCTTCCTTCGCCGCGCGGTGGGCCTGTTGGGGGACACCCTTCGCTAGAGATTAATTTAAAAAGAAGCTCTCAAATGTGATCTTCAACTACTATAATTTGCAGGGATTTTCGTAAAGACCCAATAATAATATGGGGTGAGGTGGACACAGCTCGACCGCCAGACTGTTCTCTACGGGGAATACAGCTGCCTCCCCCTCCCGCACTTCCTCTTCCACCAGTTAGAGGATCAATGAAGTGCCGTTCCAGCCGAGGCTTCCGAAAACGAAAAGTCCCGTGCTGACTTGATGTCTCGTCAACTCTTCACTACCCGTCAGAACCATTCCACACCACAGCCTCATCATATAGTTCAAGTGCATACTGTTAATTCTCCAAAATTTAATCATTCTCATTGACAGGTAATCATGGATACTGGATCTGCGAATTTCTTTATACCTGACGTCTCGTGCCAGGGAATTCGACCGAAAGCTTGCGAAAGCTCGAAATGTGACGCAGGACGTGAGCTTTTTCTTTCGACATTTCAAATGTTGTGTATAATTACAACACATCTTTGCGCACATTCACATGAATGGTGATAGTGTTTACTTCTTATCAAAACAGTCACGGCAAAAGGATATGGCACCTCCCGTTCACCAGCATTAGCAACAGGAAACCATTCATTCATGCCATTTATCGAAGGCAGCGATTACGATGGGTTCGGTCCGTTGATTTGCGCTCGAGGACGGGCAGCGGCTAGTCCGCCAGATGTGTGGAGCAGCTCGTCCAAATCACAAGCCAAACTATGTATAGGTTGGAGCGCTCACAGGGCGTAGCGATTTTCAAGTACTTCCCATCAATCAGCGCACCTTTCGTCGTGGAAAGCGACAAAACTCGCTTCGGTAGTCAAGCTACAGCTTTGCGGCGGACATGTTTTCTCTAAGCGCTTTCTCTTTATCGCCATCGCTTCCTTTAAAGTGTTTTAATAGTAACTTGGGGTGCATCATATCCCATGGGGAATTTGGTGGTTCTTCATTATTACAGCGTTTTCTTACACCACATTTATTGAATGAATGAAGTAACGTGAAGCAATAACATAAACAAATGATAATGCACCAATCGACCAAAGTGTTAGGAAATACAATCGAACAAATAAATGACTTATAGAGGAAATAAATTTGGATTTGAATTGCTAATATTGTTTGGACTACTTAAACTTGAACTGCGGGCTCTTGCGGGTCCGCTAGTGGCAACCATACTCTCTCACAAGGGAGGGCTTTCAGGGCAAAGTGCGCTTTTTGGAAACGGTTCAGTACATGTTGTAGGGACGCATGTATGGACCACAAAACCATGTTTCGTTTTCGCTGAACGGTTTTAGTAGTACCAAAAAAGTGGTGAATAATACTCTTTGGTTTCAATCCCCGCGGCGACTAAATTTTGCAATCAAGGTTGGCGGCCACTTGTTGGCTTCAAAATGGTCCTGACGATGAATTTGACATCTGATTTTGATTTAGCGCGATTTGGCACCAAACCGTAGGCGCCAACCCAAATGCAAAATTTAGTCGCCACGGGGGATCGAACCCTTAACAGTACCTTATGCTTCTTTTTTGGTACTATAACCGTTCAGCGAAAATGAAACATGGTTTTGCGTTCCCTACATGCGTCCCTACAATATGCACAAAGCCGTTTCGAAAAAGCGCACCTTGTCCTGAAAGATCTACCTGGTCAGACGATGCGGACATAAGAACACAACAGAGCGGCTGCCGCTGTCACTGTATCGCCGTCCAACGGCTCTGACTAGTTCTTCTGAAAGCCGCCCAAGTCCACCCGTCTCCTTCCGGAAGCGACTATATTACCCGGAAGCCATGAGTCATATCATGAACTGGATTTTTGCTTAGTCTACAGGCAGCTGAATCTAAAGGTCGATCCATCATTCGTGTCGCAGATTTGTATCAGGCTCGTCTGATCGAGCAAAAACACTGACTTGTGCGTCGGCTGGTCCCCGCCTTATTGCGTAGGCAAATTCGCATTATGGCCACTACGATTCCGTCACAAAACTGGATACATGTCTCATCCAACGTACTTCAAAAATATATGCAAGTAGTGAATCTCTGAGATAATTTGTAATGTGTATTGTTTGTTGCTGCACAGGCTATTGACACTCTTTTAAGAGGAGCACCTCTCTGAGAGCAAATATGTTCTGGTTTACCTTTAGAGAGAGAAGGTTTTGTAGACCTCGTCTTAAACGGGAGGTGTTTGAGCTGATGTGCCCGCCTCAGCACCAAATCAGTGAAACACGAATTGGGCAATACAACCTTCAATAGGCTATTGAAATGTGGGCTTGGTCACCCCATGCGATAGTAAGATATGGAAGCACAATCGATGTTGAGATAGTCGAACAACAGAAAGTAGACAGACACGATCATGAGCAACTTTGTCAGAACATTTTTGACTAGACTTTGTTTACACTCAATTATTACAATACACCTTCTGATCAATTTTATCAGTATGGTAACGAAACTTCTGTCACAGAATGAGGCCTACTAGACAATGAGTGAGAATTCAGCAGAAATAGTGACGTTCGAGGAAGGATTTTTGAGATTTCGAGAGCTTCATGGCAGAAGGTCGCCTCATTGAGATCTATATTCATTTTGACATGAGATATCTTCTATTGAAACTCATCATTTTTTTTTTTGAGGAGATTCCTTCGACTGACTAATTCCAATTTTTTTACTCTCCAACAGGAACGCTAAAATTGTCCGCGTATGAAGTGGAATACTTTCATCTTTATTGAGTTGATCTGCCACTCGAACGAAGTCCGTTGAGGAAGATTCGAATTCCAAGCGTCTCCTTTCGAGTCCATCCTGAACTTTACAAGGCAACAGTAGAGTATCATTGACCTTCTTAGTAACGGGACCAATATCACACCTAGTACGGTAGCTATCAATAAAATTAAAATTTCCTAGATCATAAGAGTGCGTAAAGAAATCGATCAACTAATAGAGATGATGTGAATAAAAAAACAGCAATACACGGTGAGAGGCCAAAGCAAAAGAGACACTTTCATTCTCACACATTAAAGCTAATTCGATCAAACTTTATTAAAACTGGTTGGGATCTTTTCACCGGCAAAATCAAAAACACTCTGCACACAACTACGGAACTCCATAACAGCCTCCTAGACGAAAGAAAACGAAAGATTTTATCACGCGATCATGATGCGTCTTTTCAGCTCGGCGAGATCTTCAGCCTACTGCCCATCGTGCACATTCCGATTGAGTTCTGCCCATACTCGGTAGTCGAGAGGATTCAGAGTTCCGCAGAAGCACTAGGCTTATGTATTTGTGCACTAAATTCAAAAGTCGGCGATTCGAGGAGAGCAAGAGTCCTCCGAGCGGCATGAGCAGGTGCCGAGCCCTGCTGGAACATTTCACGGGCGTACAGCTGATGACATGACGGCGAAATCTCTCCTTCAAGTTGCTTGATGTAGTACTCGGCGTTGATTTACACACAGTCCACGAGACAGAGATCTGGTTTCGTTATCACGAAGAGCCAACCCATCCGGTGCGCTTGCTAGTCGACTTTGGTGACTGCACTAATTTTCGACTTTTTCAGTGTGGTCCAGAGGCGCTTGTTGTGGCTGACTCTTGGGGGAGAGATCGGGAAGAGTTTTCATCCGGAGAAGATGCTCTTCAATAAGTCGTCGTTGAGCTGGCAGGAGATCTTCGCAGCACTCCAGACGATTCCATCGTTGATTCTCGTTGAGACTGTGGACTCTTACCCAAAAACTAGCGTCGAAAAAAGCCACGAGAATTGAAGAGCCAACCTCGGACAGCGATCTGTATCCTTATTTCTTGAGAAGACGAAGGACAGATTGACTGGTAAGTCGACTCGTCGGACACGATATTGTTGACCATAACAGCATTGCCAGCACTGCATGACGAAGGTGGTCTTTCGGATCCAGAAGATGGCATTCAGGAGTCTGCCCACGAGTGACTCGACTGAGGAAGTTTCGTAGTTGCTTCAGGGCGAAAATGCCATAGGCTTCTTTGAGCGCGATTGCAATTGCGGACGGCTTCAACTTCTGGTAACGGTGGAGAAACTTCACGAGCTCTAGTTTCTGTTTATCAAAGAACATTTCAGGAGTTGCTCTGCCCAAAAACATCCGCCTGCCCCTTCTTTCTGTGTGACGTATTCGCTGCAGGTACAAGCCAGACCCAATGTGACTATTTTTTTGCCCCCTCCCCCTGTGTACCTAGGCACTTTCTCGTAATAATGAAAGACTCTGCCAGCAAGAGTGCCGCTTCCTTCTAGGTTTTGCGTGCTCGAAGTGTTCAAGATAGGCATTCCAAATAGTATCACGAATAGACGAGAACAGTTCAATAGAATGACCAGTACAGAGCGACCCAGTGCGCCGCTCACGCCGTGACAACAAAGGCGCGAATGATTAATTTTTTTTAGGCTGCATGACTTCGCCTCAAACCTTTCTCAGCAAAAACTTGATATCTTCTGTGTAGCACTCGAGATATTTTTTCAAGGAATTTTTCCTGTTCACTAATCGCTCTACTTCAGTAGTGTGCAAAGTGTTCTGCTCTGACCAGAGGTGTTGTCGAAAGTCTATAGGGAAGGCTTGCAGCGAAAACAATTCATTCAATGCAACAGCCTCTACCAGCTATATGAAGACGGAGGGAAAATGGAACGTTCAGGTTAATCAGTTCAACTTCACAAGAATAGAATGCGAAAAGGCCAGCTAACTCAGAACAGTACTTTTATCAGAAACTGTCGTCGACTAGCCCCCATTCAAAAGCCTTTAATGTTCCAAAAACCCTAGAATTTCTTTTAAAATATTATTTTTGTTTGCGTGTTTTTAGAGCCCTCGCAGCGTCACTTTGATTAGCATATTTCATCTTCAGGGAGCATGAATTGAAGCACAGGCTCTCCTCCCCTGTCTGCTGACTTAACCATCGAGGCTGCTCTAGCTCCTGAGCCCGCTAGTAGAGTCCGTATTCCGCAAGGCTTGCTCGACTTTAAATCCTCCAGAACTCTCAAGCTCTTCGCTTACCTTGTGAGATTCCGTGTGACTGCACGCAAGGCAGCGACAGGAAAACCTTTAAAGCTGTGTCGTAGCAGATTGGGATGTGCGTTTGCAGTCAGCATTTCAAGACACATAAACAAGTACACATTAAAGCTTGATGGATGTGACGACTTTAGAAGCTGTGAAGTGCATGCTTTTCATCACTTCAATATTTGTCAACCTAAAAAAATAGCATTCGGTTCGACGCAACGTAGACATCCCTCTATCCTCCAAAGACTTAAAAAGGGCACACAGGACACAAAATGAAATATGCTTTCAGTACTCCCCTCTAAGTGCCGAAGGATTCCTTGGAAATGATACAGTTCGTCTTCGGTGTGATAGGCTCCGAGCAGCTTGTCGTCCCTGGAACAATTTTTCGGTCAAGCAACAAAGTTCGCGTCTTCATTTGGAGACGTGAGTATCTCAAGCCTAGTCTCAACGATGAAGGTGGAATTGATATTATCAAGATTATTCAAATTTCCGCGGCTTCGATTCATTCCAATGATGTAGAATTGAGCTCATTGACCTGTAAATAAATCTAGTTATGTACTATGTCATTCTTCACGATAAGAAATGATTCACTTTTTTTCAGAACGAATATAGATGGTATTCTCGGACTAGCTTTTCCAGCGATCGCGTCCAGTCGAATTCACCCCACCGTTGAGCCGCGCTATCCAACTTCACTTACTGGACCTACCCCTATTCACCGTCTATCTTGGAGCAGCTAAAGGTGATAGAACAACTAGTATCTGGTCGTATTGTTCTATTTATTGAGACTTTCGTGAACATAGTGCTACCCTAGTGTGGCTTTATTTCAAGATGATCCCAATTTTGTTTGGAGCTCCTTCATGCTCTTTTGAATTAGTCGTCAAAATGCATACTTTCTTCTAGAACCGAAGGAAAAACTGTGCATGTCTGTGGAACTCCCCTCCCCCAAACACCTCCCCCCACACGCTGATACCTGGGTTGCAAATGGTAATGTACCCCACTTCTAGAGCAATGTAAGGCTTTCTTAGCTCGGTGTCGCTTTCTCGTATAATTTTCGTAAGTAGTGTAAAGGATAAAATGGTGCATATGAGCGCTATTTCGAAACTCCGCCGAGGTCTTACTGGCAGCCAACCATTCCTACGACATCAAAAGCTCGTCCTCTCCTTCCCCAACCAGATTGATTTGCTCCGGTGAGAGATCGCAGAAAACAACAATAAATACCATTGAGTTGACAAATGCACTTGCTTGATGGAGAGATTTGCAGGGATGTCGGCACGAAACGTTGCAGGTAGGAAGGACGTTAATGGTGGTACTATAACATATGGGGCTGTCGATACGACTCATTGTGGACCTATAATCGCTTATGAACCGTTGACCACACCAACTCACTGGCAGTTTCAGGTACTCAAACTTAATTACAAACGTCAACATTAAGTTGTCATCATAGATGAAGATGAGCGCAGGCGCTCGTCAATCCTCTTTTGGAATCCTCCACGCTCCTCTTGCTGTTGAAATCATTTGCGGTAGCGTTTGGAAGAGATTGGCAGGACAAACATTTTTAGCACACTTCAGTATTTCTTCATAACATACAAGTTAGATGCTAGTTTGGGATACTCGTGGAGATAAAAAATCAGTTCATTTATTTATTTATTCATTTACTATTGCACTCAAGCTGCGCCTAAGACAATTGGAGTGTGAACAAATGCAGGAGCTACAGTTGGCTTGAATGGAAATGAATATTTGACTGTATCAACATAGCGCTCGCAATAATGTGCGAACTCGCCATTACACCAAATCCACCAGTAACTTCTGCGTACATTTAAAAATAAGTACCTTTTATGTGTTAACCCAGTTCGGGGGTGGGAAGGCAGGTCCTCTGTGTTCTTCTGTGCTTAAGATTAGAAAGAGAGCGTTCATAACACGTAATCGACTCATTGGAAGCATACTTTTGGAAGTCCGGAATGTTTTTTTTCGCCAGCCATGGTCCACGGTACGGTCCTGGACCAGGGGAATGGACTCTCGGCCTAGCACCAAAAAGGGAAAGGGTGGATGACCTAGTGCGGAAAAGTGGATAGGATGTAGACGGGATGAGTGGAATGGAGAACATCCACCGGTTCAAAAGTTCGGGAGTGACCACTCTCCGTAAGTGATTTTCATCCCTGTTATGAAACGGATTCAGCGGTCAACCATGGCGAAAAGCTGTTGGGATCGGTGGAACTAAATGTGCCCCACAGCAACAAGGTTTCAAAAGAATGATTCGATTAATTGTTTGAACGAGATTGTTCAATTCGATGAAGCGGTGAAGGTGTTGTGGGTTGGCTATCCAATCAGGTTTCAACGTCAGGTTTCTAAGAAAAAGCACATTGCTCATAGAAGGAAAAGGAAAACGATCTATCTCGCATACGAAATTCGAAAACTGTTTTCAGGTTTTATCCAAATACCTTCCTCATAAAACTGGAAGGTTGCATCTATGATAAATTTGAGGGGTACAATTTAGTTTTAGATTTTTTCGTACTCAGAGTTAACTTTGAATTTCCCACCTTTTCATTTATCTTGTTTCTTTCAGTTAATTACTCAATAGTAGATAATAATCAGTTCTCGTCACTGTTAGCTTCGTGTTTCTTTTTTTCATTTTTTTTTCATTTTTTGCTTTCAAAATATAAAGACAAGAAATGTTCAGCTTGCTGCCGTGTCCTCGGGAAAATATTATTCGAAAGTGAAGTGCAAGGCAAGATCGAACACAGCTAGCTCTTTCATTGGAGTACCAGCACACGAGTTGGATGCGATCGCTAGCGAGCACAAGGCAAAGGTAATTTCCAGATTCATTACTTCATGCAGAAACGGTACGTAGGTCATTTGGGACTGGAAATCAATTTTAGTTTGATGGAAACGCACACAGTCAACTGTGCAGTTGGCAACAATGAGTTTGGTTAACGATTGAGTACGCCAGTTAGAGCATTCGCCTGGCGCATCTCAGTAAAACCACTAATAGCGACTACACCAACCACCAATATGCATTGCACTATCCCAGCGAAACTCATAACCGTCCGTGTGTCTGTTCACTTTTTGAACGCAAACAAGCACCCACACTATATCTCACGCAGTCAGTTGGAGCTCTGGGCTTTGAGAACTTAAAGCAACAATTCCAGATCGAATTTGCATTGAAAAAGCGGTCGATAATGAAATGGTAGATGTCGGAATTACTGCAAAAGGGGCTCCCTCTACCCCTCGATATAAGAAAAGGGCGGGCTGAACAAGTTGCGCGGACTGGCTTGTATTACTGAAGACATGCAACTGATTCCCATTGTTAGGAAGAAACGTGTGGTCTCCCAAGCATTAGCTTCAAAGGCAAGGACGGCGCACGTATAATCGAAAAGCATTCAGAATTTTAGCAGGAGCGTCAAACTAAACAGGTAAAGGGTCGAGTTCCAAGGTTCCCTATAGCCCCTAAACGGTCGCACATGTCTACGCGGTCAAGCGCACGATTCGGCGGCTAGCAAATGGGCGGTGTCGTGCCAGGCGGACCAGTGGAAGAGCACGCATCGGCGAATCTGGCGAGACACGGCAAAACGTGGGATTCCGGATGGGTGCCCACAACACCTCTGAAGGGAAGAGCGTGCAGCGAAGAATGCTTGATGACCGAAGTCCTTGATGCCTGCAGCGGGTTGACAAGAGGCCTTGCTTCCCTGAGCCCATAGGGCATAAGCGTGCTGGCGCGTGCGATTACCTAGTAGTGCGAAGGATGTCGATCTGCCAAGTGAACAAGAAGAGGATCCGAGATGACACAATGGATCGACTAGGCGAAACTTGAGCGGCGTGTGCGCGGCGCATTCTGTGTTGAGGTTAATTGTTAGCGAATATGTGTTACGCTACTCATGTCGTTCTAAATAAACATTACAAAACACTGCATAGAATATTAGTACCGAAAGCTTACTAGAAGGCTTACTATGAATATCTGTATGGTGTAAAACAATGGATTAAATAGGAAAGAGAAACTACAGTTACAACTAAATACAGTGAACTACGATAACTACGATCTTGAAATAGAAGCAAACTGTTGAGCTACAATCAGAGTCAACCCTGCGTTGCGCAGTTCGCAACGGCACGTTGAGAGATCCTCAACGCACGCTGTATGGGCGGAGACGCAGACGGCTCGAGCATGCGAGTGTGAATGTTCGCGCGAGAGAACGTGTCTAATCGGGCGAAACTGCGCAACGTGGCCGTTGAGAACTGCGCAACGCAGGGTTGACTCTGCTACAATATAGGAACCCCAACTTCCGCAAGACGACTTCAGGAATCTAAGAGGAGAAGGGAGGTTCAACCACTGATAGGATCCCGGCAAGGCGACTAAACTAAGTATACTTGGGCTAAACTTTCTGAAAGTTAAATAACTATATTTTGCTGGATTCATCGCAAGTCGAAGATGATAGAAATAATATAGCGACGAGTAAGCCGATAACCGGAGAGGCAAATAAGGGCGACCGTCCACGATGACGATGCAACGATGCAATGACGTGGCTACGTTTTTTTTTTCGAAGGGGCAGGCAACCAAGGTCCTCTTACCAGCTTGCCTTGGAGTATCTTTACTCGACGTCGTGGCGCTGGTCACGACAGGCGGAGGTCAGGATCATCATCAGGCAGTCAAGGCGTTGCACATGTTGCACACCCCTCTAGCGGATTTCCAAGTAGGGTTTTTGCTCAGCGACACTTGTTTTGTTCTCAACTAAGGATAAAGCATCATTTCCACACCATTAGTATCGAAAGTTTGGACTCTGCTGAGAGTTTTGCTTTAAATGGACCAAAAGGCATGCAAGTTCGAGAAAAATATGTGCAATATGTGGATGAATACCTGAGCTCGCTTCACACCTAGACGGGATGGAATGTAAAGGCACACATCGCAATGAGTTGGTGAACTGGAGAGAGCTGTTCACAAAGGTCACGGTTCTCGTTCTCCCAGGTCTAAATTGAAAAACAAAGGTGCCAAGGCCCTGCAATGACTGTTTTAAACTCTTCCATTTTTCGTTGTTCGTCAGCACACCCGCGTCCGCGGTCCTTTGTCCGCTGTGTTCTCCCTTGTATCATCCTTCCTCCGTGCTTAGACTCCCACTGCCTTGACACGAAATTGAGCGAGCCCTTGATACCGGGTCTTTTCCTTATTGTTACTCCCCGTCCACGTCACACCAATGCTTTCGTTTTTATGCGCAAGGACCACGTTAGTCTCACCCTGAGTCGTGCTCTTGAGGAGACAGCGAAAAAAACTCCATTAATGAGGAAAAATGATAGAGCCACTGAGAAACCTTTTGAGTTGCACCAAGACTGCTTGGAAGTCATAGGTCCTGGTTCGAGTGCTAGTAGCAGTGGATTTTGTCTCTACCACGTACACCTTGTGATGAATCCTTTCATTATAATCCAGTACGAAACGTTTACGAAAAAGCTTGTGCGCATCGAGGAAGCATGCGCACCACTCAGAGCAGTAATAAGGCTTCTAAAGAAGAGAGCTGCAGCACTTTCTCGATGGGCGATGCTCTGGTTTCTGAGCAGTACTTGGATATTGCCACGCTCCCTAACCGCTGCACCCTCCAATTAATTTAGTGATTTGGGCCGCTCTCTGCCGTTGCTTCAGTCTTTATCTGTCCATATTTTGCAATCAGATTGCATTGTTTAACTTTGAACGACCCATCGTGAACATGCATTGGTGTAAATTCGTTGTCAATTAAAAGCATGATGATTGTCGGCATGGTGACGTTCATCACATCCAAACGACCTCCAGCTTGGCTGACACTTACCCGTGGTCGAAAATGAACAGGTAGACATGGGGTACTATGCCATACAATTTCAACGGATTTCTCAGCATTCTCACGGCTATTTGTTGCGTAGACGACATACTGAAGGCAAGAACACAATCCCTATGGCTTCCGCTTACAAAAATAACAGCGGGCGAAGCCTACCGGTGTGGGTTACGTGCCTCTTCAAAGTTTGAAGCGTGTCGGCGCCTATAGCGAAGAAGAACACCCCTATTGTCCGTGCGCAAGACAAAACGAGCAAGAATAATCATATAAATATTCAACATACCTAAGGGCAGAGTTATCCGAGTTATTACGCAATCTTCTCTGTCATTCTTTCCACTGCTCTTATTTTTCAAGTGGTACACTCATCTCCAACACTACGTGGTCGAATGTTCTTTGAAGCCAACACTTGAGCTGACAATTGGCCAACAGAACTACACTATCCACTCGCAAAACCTCGTGATACCAATCTCTGATGGACGTTGTATTTTAGCGCTAGAGTCTTCACCCAAACAGAAGTATGGCAACGTATGGATACTAGGAATCCCTTTCCATCGTCAATACTGTACCATTCACTGACTTCGAACGAGAAAGATTGGTTTTGCCGAATCTCTCAAATTTATTATGTGATAAACTTGATTTCGTGCAAGTAGGCATCGTTAAAGCCCGATATACATATACATCTGCCTTGCCATAAAAAAGTCCCACCATTAAAAATTCTTTGGAAAATAATCGTGTGATTAGGGTGTGTTTCTGAGAAAGGGCTTTCCAAGGAAAAAAAGTGGGCTCACACATTAAACGGTTTCGGATGCACACAGTAGCCCCACTATTCAAAAAAATTACGAGCACTTTTTACTTCCTATTATTTTTAGATAAAAGGCCATTTGCCGAATGCTTGATCAAAACATAATAAATAGAGGAACCATGTTGTTCTTGGTTGAGCTGCATACTTTCATTAATGTGAACTTTATATAATTTTTACTAAGGAGAGTTGCTTCTCAGTGAGTAAGGTCCGAAAAGCGAGAACCCGCACCCAGCACGTGCCGTTACTAAGAGACTACAGTGATAACAATGGCTAAAAGCCCGGAGCATAAACCAGTGATGGAGACTTACATGCACAGGCTCACAACCCGCGCGACTGATTTGAGTTCTCTCTACTTATACGGTTAATGAGCATTCGCAAAATCCTTCCAAAGAAGTCACATCAATTCAGAAAAGCCGGCTTGGATCTCGCCTTCTTTATATGTTTCCAGGATTGCGATAAGTCGGTTATTGAAAAGTAAACCTTCTCCACGGGGTGCCTACAGCAAAAAACCACAATTCAATAAGAAACCTAAACTCTTTGAAAGACACGTTTCTCGTAGTATAGAGAACACTCGAAAACAATCGTATGATTCGAATCGCGCAGAATAGAAGTGGGGTCACATTTGATACCACACGAAATTATCGCAAGAAACCAAGTTTCCAAAATCTGTTGATCGATACTGGCATAGTGAGATTAATATGCTTGCCCTTGGTACCCCCTTTAAATTAAACATGTTCACTTCTATCACTGTTTCCTCTTGCAATTTTGAGCTTTTTCTCTTGCCCAAATCACATTGTAGAAAAAGACTGAGAGAAACGTAGACAGACAGTAAAAAGTATCAGGTAGAGAGCCGAACTTGAAAACAGAATGCACAATAGAAAAGCAACCTCTTTCAAATTCACTTAAGGTTGGTGAGTGGTACATCAAAAGAAGGAAAAACCACGAGAAACGGTCACGAGAAACGGTATATGCCGTACTTTGCATTGCATAATACCTCTCTTTCTAGAGGCTCTGCGATTTCTGCTGAAAGACTGCGGAATAGCCGCTCATCAAGATAGATAAAATACACTAGGGGGTGGCTCAAAAAAAAGAGACACTCAGTCCATGGCACACACTCATGCCGCTTTGCGCTACATCATCGAACTTTTCGTCACACAGGGAGCCGATGTTAATGAAAGTTTTATGGCGTTATATTCCTTAGTTGTTCCTCCGTAACAGAAGCAAGCACTCCTTCACTGCCCCTGCCGTCTCCAGAATATGACGTCATCTGCCGTCACCGTCGAGCTCAACGAGGCTTACCGAAATCGCTCCGACCTGAAGCTGCTACACAATTTCCTCAGTGAATTAATTGTTGAATAGCTTCCTAGAGACATTAGCTGTGAATGTGCAAACCGCTTTTGACCTGCGTTCAGAGACTTAGGCGTCCTGGCGTGCTTATCCCTCTGGCTTTTATCCAATTTGCCGTTTCTCATTGAATGGGGCGCTTCTCCGCATTTTTAATCGTTGTCGAGCCGCGCTTCTCAGATGTCGTAATCGTCTATGGTATCTCAACGACCTCGTTGAGATCGTACCGCGCACAATGCTTCCGTGGGAAAATCTTCTGATGTCGTCGGTGTAGAAGGCTGTTGTGTAGCTTGTTGATAGATTATAACGTGCTCTTCAATATTTCAGTTGGGGTCATTTGGTTTGGTTTCGCGACGCGTAAATAATTCCGTTTTGAATGTTGAGTGAAGTGTCTCTTTTTTGGCCACCCCTGTATATGCTGAATGTCAAGCACGGAGCTATGAAGCTTGAGCGTTCCGTAGGACTTCTCTCCTGGTAAAAAAAGATTAAGCATCTACGCGCAATCCAACCAACAACAGTCGTGCTTCTAACTGATGGGGTTGTTGAGAAACGCAAGCAGATAAAAAGAAAGAAGAAATTCAGCTATCAACACAATGTACGACAAATCGGGTTTTCGGTGTTTTAGACATGCGGGACCCTGACGCGATTCAACCAATATCGATATCCCCCAGCACGTCCAATAAGGGCCCGTTTTTCGGGACGCTCGAACGTATACCAGCTTTAGAGCGATAGCTCGGTAAGTTAGCGTAAATGACTAAAAGTAGAGCACAAAGTCGCTACATCCGAGCCGAGCGTGGAGTTCGATATGAAGAATACGGTCCTTTTTAAGTACAACAAATGGAACAAGACAGTTAAAACACGTGCGCTGGAAAGTGTCAATCCATACTACGTTTTCCGAGCTAGCAAAGTTGAGTACTCTTCTCTCTCTCACAAGCCACAAATTTTATCGGGTCTCACCTTTGACCGAATAATCCAGATACCATTCACCAATTTATAGGTACATCTTTTCTAAGAATTGGCTGTGATTGGTTGAGCACGAACTGAAAATGATCCATGATTTCGGACAATGTGCCGTGGTAGCTAGACCAGCATATCTTAACATATTCCATGGACCCACATCGGTTAATAGTAGTTATATCAATACCCAATATTATCTTAATAAAAATAAACACCGACAGAGAGCAAGACAATAGAACTTCTATGAAATTATCAGATGATACTTCATGGTCACAAAGTATACAAAAAACTTCGGATAGAAGTTGCATATGCGAAAAACAATATGGAACGCGTGCGGGAGGCCAGTACCTCCACCGTAACCGGTCCGATGCCTGCAAAGTTGCCCGAAATATACCCTATATTTTGAAAACGAGAAGAGCTTTCGAGTGCAGACAATATGCCCACGATCCAACCGACGGAGAGCGTGCTAGAAAAAAAAAATGCACTTTCTTGCGTTGGTCCCAGTGCACTCTATGCTGTTGTTGTCCAGGTACTGGAAAGTCTCTTTCGTCTGTGTCGTGCTGCGAAAATACAGACGCTAATTCCCCCCCGCGCTTAGTTAAAGGAATCTTGCGCGGAAAAATCATGATTCTATTTCAGCCATAAATCACTGGCTTGAGACTCATTATCCACGATAATAGTGAAAAGAACTGAAGTATTGCTTTCGTTTTGATTAGAAATTCGAAAACTCGAAAAGGCTGCTACGAATCGCCGTTCTGAATTATTGAGCGCTCTTTGTGTGGCCGAGCGTTGGACGTCTTTCACGAATGCGTGCGGACGCGGCTGAATGCTAACAGAGAAACTTGGTTCTTGGAGTTCGGCATTCAACTATAGAAGCCCCCACTCCTTTCTGGCCTTCTGCTCTCGATTGCAATTCACATCTTACAGTCGCTTACTACTTTTTTGGTCCATATGCTCCGGCCCAGATTCATCATTCGATAAGAGTTCTGTCTCACCCCTCTGCTCCCGAAATCTGGCTCTTGCAGCTGCCGGGGAAATCAATAGTTTCCTCCCTTGAAGCTTTGCTGCCATTTTGTAAACTCCCTAACTTGTACTTTCTTTGCCTCGCTCATTGCGTCGCCTAGGTAGGCCTAGCCGCCAAACGCCTGTGCTTCTTTCCACACTCCCCGCCTGCTCACTGCCTCGGTCGCATCGAGTGGTCCATAAAGGAAGTACAGTACTCGCCGTTTGAAATCGAAAATTCACGCGAATAACGCGAATCCTCGTTAATTTCGTGAATTCGTTATAAGTCGGGTCAGAGTGAAGTATTCCAGAAACGGAAAACACCGTTGAACTCAGCTCTTCAAGCGCTACAAGATGGTGCTAAAATATTTTCAGAAAGCTTGATTTCGGAATGCGCCATGCACTCGATTTTCATCTCAAAAAGTAGTTGCTCGCATGTGATGTGTATATAATCCCGCTTATGCGGGCTAACCGCTACACACAAAGAAGGGCCTCAAAACTTACCCCAGAATGCGCCACGTACTCAATCTCATCCACTACATTGTGAGATTAGATGAATGTTATTTTCCGAATTCTTAGATCTTCATTTCGTTTTCAAGCGCTTACTAGCTTTACGTGTTCCCTCTGCTCTCAATATCCCATCCTCTGTATATCAAGTGGAATCTTTGAACAGTTCTCAGCAGGCATAGTGGGCCTATTATTTGCTAGTGACATATACCATTTCAGAGGACATGCTTTTTTGCAGAAAGCTGTGAAGATAGCGAACAATTTCCTTCACTCTCCTAGACTACGGTCACTTGTCTGTAAAGATTATATGGAAACCTTGGTCGCAGGTGAGCGTTTCTTCCGTGGTGTGACCCCAAACATCACCCCTTGTCATGCCTTTGCCCCCTATTACGTGACAAGTCCCATTTTTAGAGGAATGTTTTGTAGAAAGCTGTAAAGGAAGCGAAGAATTTCCTTCACTGTCGTAGACTATGGTCACTTGTCTGTAGGAATTATGTGGAAAACTCGGTCGCAAGTAAGCGTTCCTTCCGTGGTGTGGCCCCAAACATGCCTCCTCGTCATGCCCTTGTGGAATGTTCAGATTTTTTGCATTTCCAGATGAACTCGCAGACCTGAAATGTGCCCCGTTAGCTTCCCCGTGAAAAATGCTATCGAATGATATGCATTACTTCTCCTTCCAGTTTGATAAGTTTTGGTGTTTTTGCATCAACCGTTTCAGCCTTATGTCTCCTCACCTGCAATGCCTCCGGATTGGCCCACAACTCATTACTACCGTCGGCGAATTGAAACACCAAAAACCGTCAAAGTTTCATTTTCGTCGCTAAACTTTTGTCTCATTGGCGGTCAATTCATGCCCTGATTACGAATCAATGACATACAGTTTCACGCTCGTCGCGAAATTGAACCTCCCCTTCCTACTCAACATCCATCCACTTCTTTCCACTCTCTCTGGGACTTTTCTAAAGCTCTTATGTGCTGAAAAAAGCTTGGGTATTAACCGATTTTTCTGCTGTAGGCTTTTTTAGTTATTATGAGGGGGGGCGCTTTGCCCACCACTATCAAATCTCCCTGGTTCGACATGATAGCCTAGTGCGCACCTTTACCCACTTTCTTCTTGTCTTTGGGTTGCTCTGCGACCGTGCGTTAATATTTGCTGTTGGCCCTTCCTGATTCTTCGCATGCCCCGTCTATTGAAATAAAAGCTCCGCCTGGTTAATGCAACACTCCCAGCAGGCAAACTCCAAAAGGGCTCGCTGCATGCGGGCTCGGATTTTACTTGCTTTCGGAGGGTAATGCAATGGGGGTTCTTGTCTTCTTCGTTCCATGGAACAGTTTAGAAGCTGCAGAAGTCGACCCGCTCATTCTCTATGATCTGATCTGGTCAAAAGTCGATATTTTCGATCGATATCGATCGGTGGCATGCTCCCGGTATGAATGTGCACTTTCACTGGAGCACACAATCAACACTGTGAATTTCATCCTCATTGGAGCCATCTGTGCAAAAACCGATGTTTCCGAACGATATCGTTCGGTGGCATGCTCCCCGGTATAAATTTGCACTTTCACTGGAGCACACACAATCAACACTGTGAATTCCATCCTCATTGGGGCCATCTGCGCAAAAACCGATATTTTCAATCGATATCGATCAATACCACGTGACCGGTGGAATCCCAACCTTCACCACAGCCCCAATCTATACTAATTTCCAACCTCATTCGAGCCCTTTAAGCGGAAATCGATATTTTCAATCGATATCGATCGATAGGAGGTGGCCC